>JANZXV010000009.1:7080704-7092938 GCA_027576455.1 Erythroxylum roigii
ATGGAATAAACCTTACAAGGCAAGATGATCAAGTTTCATGTTTTACGGTTCAAGAGTTGGACTCCGGTGACGGGATCTAACACTTGGCATCCTAGAAGGATCTTGAAGGTTCTTTCTACACCAAGAGTGATTAATGGGTTAGAGCTTCCTATGACAGCTAGAGTTTCCAAAGTAATCAGAAATAATAAGTGGTGCTGGCAAACGGCAAATGTCGAGATCATCAGTAACCTAAAGTTTCTACAGTACCTACCAAATTTTTCTAGACCTGATTGTTTGGAATGGTTGGCCAACTCCTCAAAAAGTTATACCAATACTTCAACATACAATTTCTTGAGACCCCAAACTCAGAATGTTATTGGGTATAATCTGGTCTAATGTAAAAATAATAGGCCTAGGTGTTCTTTCATACTATGGATGCCTTTTCTTAAAATATTACATACACGAGATAAACTCCTCTACCTCCACATACCAAATCATTGTTCCTTGTGTTTTTCGGATAATGAGACTATAGCACATTTGTTCTTTTAATGTTCCTTCTCTAAATCTGTGTGGGTAAATTGCCTTGACCACTTCCAAATACATCTCCCCACTATGATAAACCTTCACTCCATTCCCAATTGGTTCAACCAACCCTCCAATAACCGTATTTGTGACCTCAACATATTCGCCATCATCCTTTCTATTACTGTCTATAACCTGTGGTGTGAAAGGAATGCTCGAACCTTCAAAGATGAAGCCTTGGATGTGGGATGCCTAAATACTAGAGTGATCTTCCAAATTATGGAACATCTCAGCTCAAACACCGTGAGAAGGTAAGCGATGGAGTGTTTATTTTCTAACAAAACTTATGTAGTTTTGTTTCAGGTTTGGACCAGGTGGGTATCCTCTTCGGTATAAATCAGAAGAGAAGTCAGCCTAAGAAAATTCCTTTCTCAAATCAGCAAAGGATAGGTAGCATGGAGTGAACAAGTCAATGGACTCTATCTGTAGTGGATCAACTGACCTCAATGGAAGTGTCTAACTTATACGGTTGGTGGCCAGAAGATTCGATAATGATCTTATCAATGAAGGTTTGAGAGAAGTGGGCAAGCTTGACAGAGGAAACAAGGCCCATAATGCATCTTACTATGTGTTGATTGTTGATTAGGTTTGTGAATTAATGTTGCTTGATTTTACTGCTAGAAATTGTAGTTGGTAAACTGTGTTACTATATACATATCGTAGCTTAGAAGATCTCTTGGTAGGAAGATTGTATAGAGTTAGGAGGGTTATGTTTGTTGTAAGGAACTAGGTTGTAAGAAATTGTTGTAGGTTTCATTTAAATCCTTTTGGTAGCTAAGAGATTGCTGCTTAGGAATATCTAGTTCTGTACATAACTTCTATTATTTGTATAAAGATCTTACTGAATTACAAAAAAAAAACAATGCAATGTAATAAATGGACTAAATGTATTTGTAAACAAGTTTCGTGTAATGTTTCTTTTGTAAATTTCCTTCAAATCAACCATTTTATTACCCCAATCATACCGTATCTAAACCCTATTACACCCTGTATAAAAACCTTTTGATTTTTTTCTAGATTATATATAAGTGGTGGAGATGTGATAATATTGCAAGTCTATAGTAAGAGCTCTCCTATGCATTGATTTGAGAGCTTGATACTTTTAACCTTGACCACTTAAGTTCAATGAGTGAAATCTTGGTAAGGGTGTAAAGGTTTATGCTTTTGATTCAATGCGATTATTGATATGATTACTATTAATATTGACTTAGGAAGTTAACTTGACTCTAATTGTATGTTAATTTGATTCAATAGGATATGATGACTTATAGTATGAATGGAAATATTAAAATTAATGAAGGATAGATGTTCTATGATTTATAATTTTGATTATGGTTTGCTTGAGGACAAGCAAAAGCTCAAGTTTGGGGATGTTTGATAAATGCATAATTGATCATATTTATACACCCATAATTGAGGTATTTTGCTTGATATTTTATACTTTATTGTATATTTAGTACTTAATTTGCTCTTAGTGTATTTATAGGTTATGATTGCCTTTATGGAAAAAAAAAGAAGAATTCAGATGAAAATGTAGCATAAAGCAAAGAAGGGATACACAGACATGTATATACCCGTGTAAGTCTCTCAGGTAATGCATAATAGCAAATTTTAGAGATTTTGGGCTATCCACACTCTAGTACATGCTCGTGTATCAGGCCATGTACCTCCTATAACCCTAAAAAAATATGGAAGCAAACTTTTGGAGATAATTCTAGATATAGAGAATGTCTGTAAGGGATGATATTGATATAGAGAAATGGAAAACATAAAGAAATCATTAAAAGATCCAACAGATTACAATATCAACATGAAACTTGCAAGAACACTCAATAGAAAAGATAGGGAGATTTAGAATTATTAACTCTTTATTTTTGATTCGTTTTTCTTCCAACTTATGTTTGATTTCATTTTTTACTATGAGTAACTAAACATCTTTAGTGTCTAGGTGAGATGAACCTTAGTTTATACTATAACATGTTTCGATTCTTTTATCTAACGTAATTGTTTTGATTGATCTACTGTGATTTAATTATTTGTTAAATATATGTTCTAATAGATGCAAAATATTAGTATATAATATGATTTCGTAACATAGAGATTGAGAAATCCTGTGTAAGAATATATCTACTATAATTGAAAGGAGTTGATTGCAAACCTAGAGATTGGTCAACATAAATTCTCTAGATTAACTCAAACCTAATAGTGGAATTCACAAATCGGTAAAGCAATCTTAGTACCTTTAACTTGATAATATCATTTGATAATTTTAAGATTATTGTCAATAGTCTCAAGTGAGTTATTAGTATACAATAAGAATTTTCATGGTCTAGCACTCAATAAAACAATTGCATAATAAAAGGTCAATTATTTAAGGTTTTTAGGGGGATTCATAACCTAGACACTAGTTTCTGATATTTATTTTTTTTCTAGGTGATTTCTTTCATTTCTATCTTCAATATTACTGCTTATTTTACTTTAATTGTTAAGTTTTATTTTCTTAATTAAAAACCAAAATCTAATTTGTAGGTTAGATAATATGAGAAAGGTAATTACTAGTAATCGCTGCCTTTGTGGGAACAAATCGTATTTGTCGGTACTAGCTACAGCTGTCATGCACTTGCAATAAAATTAATATTGGTAGAAATAAACTAATCAATATTGCAAAGGAAGAACTTGCATTTTGGATAGTAGCAATTTCCGAATTAAAACCCATGTTAACTACATTTAAACCTCCAGGAGCTTCAATTATAGGATCTCTAGTAATTCTGGCATTCTCGATGATGTCCATGTCCTACTACAACTTCAAGTGAACTCTATAAACTAAGTGAATTAATAAGGGTGTAGTGGTGTATGTTCGAAAACTAGATGTGTGATATGCTTCTCTTCTGCAACATGTTTTCAATTGCTTCTCTATTATGATCTCAAATGTTTACTAGATTTTGCACTTTTAATTTTGTCTTTTAGAAATTTCAAATTCCTTGGATGTTTATAAAAAATAAGGCAAGAAACCATGATGAGATACCGGATCTCACTAACCTAGAATTGCAAAAAGGCCAATGTAGTCAAAGGGAAAAAACTAGAAAAGACAAAGCAAATACTAACATCAAATCTCTTGCTTTATGAAGTAATAAACCAAGTCAATACATATAATCATGAAATGGGTGTTTAAGTAATAAGAGTCTAAAAGCCCACTTTAAAAAAAATGGAATTAAAAAATGACAACTTATAGTAGTAGATCTTAGATAGAGGGTACCTCTCTAAATTGGAGGACTAGTAAATTAGCAAGTGTCACGGAAAGATAGAGAATTGTTTTTAAAGAAAGGGAAGATGAAATGTAGAGGATTAAGCTGGGTCGATCTAAACTCTTAAGAATGTTAATAAACTATGTCAAAAAAAAAAGAAACAAAACAATATAAGCTTAAGGTGTGAAAAAAATCACTATCCTTAAGAGTTTGTTTTGTCTTAAAAGTATAGATTGATTGTGACTCTCCACGATTCAAGAATCTCTTCTTTTATCGAAGGAAGTAGTAACAGTCAATAGAGTTTTAATCCAGTAGAATTTGTTTTCAAATAAGAGGAAGAATACAACAAAAGATAACCCTCATCTATTAAAAAAAATATAAATATATATTTATATGTAACAGAATAAGTTGATGGCAATGTGAAAGTAAAGATAAGATATTCATGTTGTCTCCAAATTTGGATACTAATATTAAGATGATAAACTATAGATTTATAATGTTAAGATAGAATCTAAGTCAACTATAAATATGTTTTCTAGATAAGTATAAAATAAAGTTAAAATAAATAAAATAAGGATTTATCTAAATAATATAGACTTAACAAACCAATTTGACAATATATAGAGAGAGCTTGAAGTAGTGTTAATTGAAGCAAAAGACAAGGATGGTGAAGATGAAAAGAAGAAAAGTAATAATCAAGACACAGAAGTGAGGACCACATATAATACCACTTCTATAAAATTGGGAGCTAACATGGATGAAAGGAAAAAAATCAATTTTGAAGGAGACTATAGTTAATAAGGAACTAATAATTCCTATACAATTCTAAATAATTTTTTATTGCCTTTTCAGGGGGAAGACTTAAGGTTGATTATCTATAACTTTGGGAAATTTCTTTCTTACAAGGATGTGGAAGATAGAATTTCCATTGTTCCTTATTTTCTATGGTTTACTGTTTTCCTTGTTCACATTCATAACTTCCCAATGGTTTCATTTATGCTTCTATGAACTTGCGAAAAGTGCTTTGATGGAGAGCATCACCAGGCAAGGTGAACTATATAACAAGCTTTTGAGAACGACTACTCTTTATGATTGGAAATGTTGCATTGGTGTTCATATTTTTATTGAAATAGTAATTTTGGTTATATAGTATTGAAAGAAAGAAGAAAGCGGGAAAAGTAATTCTTCCTTGATTTTTCTGTGAATAATACAAGGAATATATAGGACAATACAACTCTATTTACCTTCATAAATCAAAGAGAACTATTTATTCTATAAGAAATCAAATCCCATTAATTTAGCCACTAATTTATAAAATATCAACTAATTATCTCTATAGAATCAACTAATTATTGGTATAAAATCATATAATTATTTCTATAATATCAACACTCCCCCTTAAGTTGGTGCATAGATATTAATCATGCCCAACTTATTACAAAGAACTCAAAATTCTGTCCTAGTAGCATTTTGGTGAAGACATTAGTAACTTATTATGTTATAGGTATAAATGGTATGTAAATGAAACCACTTTCAAGTTTTTCCTTTATAAAATGTCTGGCAATCTCCATATGCTTCATCTGATCATACTGAAATAGATTGTTAGCAATATTGATAGCTACTTTATTATCACAAAACAACTTTAATAGTTCTTACATTAGTTTCTTAAGCTCTTACATTACTGTTTTAAGCCGTATTATTTCATAAATTCCTTGAGCCATTGCCTTATATTCTATCTTTGCATTACTTCTAGCTACCACACCCTTTTTCCTTTACTCTTCTAGGTTACTAGATTTTCCTTAAAAAAATGTACAATACCTAGAAGTTGATCTTCTGTCAATAAGAGACCCTACCTAGTCTTTATCAGTGTAGAGTTAAACACATCATTGATGACTTTTCTTAAAGAATAATCATTTTCTTAGAGTTTGCTTTTAAGTATCTTAAGATTCTGTACACTTCTTCCAAGTATTCTTTATAGGGAGTATGAATAAACTAGCTTGTCATACTAATAGAAAAGGAAATATTTGGTCTGGTGTGAGATAAATAGCTTAGCCTTTTCACCAGTCATTGATACTGACCTGTATTCACTAGAACTCCTTCCTTAACTTCACCTAGCTTTGAGTTAAATTTCATAGGAGTATATGATGGTTTACATCCACTCATCCCAGTTTCTTTTAGAAAGTCTAGGATATAGTTATGTTGGGTGACTAATATGCCCTTCTTAGATCTAGTAATTTCCATCCCTAGGAAATATCTAAGAGACCCCAAGTATTTAATTTCAAACTTGTATGAAAGATTTTTTAAGATTTTCAATTTCCTAATAATCATCACTAGTGAGGATAATGTCATCTATATACACAATTAGAATCACAATCCTTCCTGTTGTAGAAATTTTTTTTAATAGAGTATGGTCAGATTGCCTTTGTGAGAAATGTTGAGACTTTACAAATCTTGTGAATTTGTCAAACCAAGCCCTTGATGATTATTTCAGTCCACAGAAAGAATTTTTTAGCTTGCATATCCTTTTTTTTAGTTTTCATTAAATCCTAAGGGAGGATCAATTTACACCTTTTCTTCTAAATCTCCATTTAAGAAGGTATTTTTCATATCTAATTAATGTAGAGTGTAGTAGCCTATTCTTATACTTAGGAATTTAATTGTTAGATGGAGTCATCATATGAGAATTCATGAATGCATTTCATTTTCATATACACGTGAATCACGATCTAAGGACATTGTAAAAATGGTATATAGACTCATTGATATATCCCAGGGTATGAAAGACCTTAAATGATTATGATGTGCTTGTGTGTTGATTATGTCTTGAATTTTGTCTGATGAATTATAATTAGTGAATTGAGAATTTATTGTTCTAATTGAGTGATTGATAAAGTGATATGTGCATTTAGCCTAAGAAAAGTGCTAAAAGGGTAAGATAAAATTATACATGGGAATTGAGGTTGAATGAGCCTATGAGATGGTGACAAGTGGCTTCAATAATAGAGTGACAATTGGCTTGAATAAAAGAGTGAGAAATGGAGGTATAGTTGAGTGACATATAGTCTAGAGATTAAATGACAAATGGATTAATAAAAGAGTGACAATTGTGAGTGTAGGAGAAAAACATATAGCATGGCTCTTAGCTTGACACTTGGCATGACACATGTCCATTTTCTTCACCACACACCTCACCCACACATGTCACACTCTCTTCTTTCTTCACACCACACACCTCACCCATTTTCTTCACACCATCAACACCCTCACACAACCTCCATAAACCTTGAATTTTTCCCAAAATTTAGTAGTCTTCATCTTATGTTTAGAAATCCTTCTCATTCCATCTTGTTCTTAGAGTATGTTTGAATGCTTGGGAGGCTTGTTAGCTTGTTGATTGATGAAATATTGAGGTAAAAAACTAAGTATTTGATTACCTTATTGAGTTATATGTGAGCATAACATCCATAAAGATTGTTTAGGGATGAATTCAGATGATGAGATGTGCTTAAAATGTGATGAATGATTTGGTTTTGTTTTGATGTATGGAAACCCTAGGTTATAGATTGTTTTGAGAATGAATTAGGTTGAGATTAGAGGTATGTTGAAGATGAATTTATGGTAAAGAAAGATGCTAATGTAATGTTTTTGGAATGGAAAAGAACTAGGGTGTAACATGTAAGATAATAATTGAAATCATTTATTTGATTGTTGATGCCGAAGAGATAAATTGTTTATGAATTGTCAATTGAATGATTTTGGCTTAAAGTTTGAGATAAAATGATGAGAAATTGAAGTATTGTTGAAGTATAAGTGAGGTATAGTTGAAGAACTATCATGAAGGAGTTAGAGTTTGGAAGGAAATTTGAAGAAAAAGGAAGGTGGGTCTCAGATCACATATCCCACGATCGTGGGAATTGTATTGTTCCTTTCCACGATCATGGAAATGCTTGGCAGAAAGTAGAGCTTTGTTCTATGTTCTGGTTGAGTCATATAAGGATAAAACAGTATACATTGATACTTTAAGACTTGATTAGGGCTTAAAATGAGCTTAGTTTGATGTTGAATCAATTGATTAAGTGTTTGACGAGTTTAGGTTCTTAAATGATGTTATAATTTAAGAAATGAGTTGTTTGATATCAATGCATATTAATTTGGAAAGTATGAGATGTTAACAGTATAAGGATGTTCTTATGAACATAAGCTATGATGAATGAGTGAGTAAGATTTATGTATAAGGTTACATACTTGGGATAGTCAATTGAGCATGCATTGAACATAACACATATATATGTGTAAGATTGAGCACTTATTTGATTAAATAAGTTAGTAATGTGTAAATATTGTGTATCGTAAGATATAGAATCACAAATTGACTGACAACATCCAGACATTGCCGAATCGTCAAGACAATGGCTAATCTGGAGTAAACTGTAAGTAACCTAGACACGTGATCTCAATTAGATATGTGCTTCTGTTTGAATTGTTTTTGTTTAATCCTTATATTTATATATATTGAAATGAATTTTGATATAATTATGTTATTGATAATTCCAGACAATTAATTGTCCAAGGAGTTCAATAGTTGGGACTGTATTGGAAGTGTTAACTACGTGTATATGAATGTGGGAAATAAATGCTCAACTGAATGTTGAATGCCGGACTTAGGTTCGATGAATGTGATAAATGACTGTGCGTATCGGATGAAAGTGATTGCTATCATATTGTGTGAAATGCATGTCATGACATTGATATGCATGATCAGATGAGGGAGTTGTGACCAGAGCGGCCAAAGTGAAAAAGGAGCTTAAAGCTCATAAATGTACACACAGAGCCACAAGCTCAACAATTAATGGGCTCGGTATCTACAATGGGTACAAGATAGCATCTGAAATGAGCTCGGTATTCACAACGGATATGGGACAGTTAAATAGGTGTTGGGTTACAACAAAATTAAAAAGAAATTGGAGTCACACGTGCATTTGCATATATATATATATCATGTATGTGTTATGTGAACTGTTGTGAGGAATTTACTGAATTATGTTGAAATAGTAAATATAAAATGTTTGTGTTCCCAATGTGTTTTTTAAAATGTGAGATACATATATTGTGATTTGGTAGACAGTTAAATGATGTAATAATTGGGAATTGATTTTAAATAATGTGATGTGTTTGAGAACTTGGATTTTATATGTTTACGATATTGTGTCCTAACTTGAGTGAACACGTCAATGATGGTTTACTCACTGAGTTCGCAAACTCATCAAAATTGCACCTTTGATTCTCAGGGACTTTGATATTAGTAAACACTTATGCCTATGGATGGAATAATCACACTCCAACTAAATACTTACAACACCAAGCATCTCCAATTAACGAGTCAACTCAAGAAAATAAATTAATAGAAATCCTTTCTAAAATGAATGTAGTAGCCCATTCCTATACTTACGAATTTAATTGTTAGATTGAGTCATCATATGAGAATTAATGAAGTGTATTTCATTTGCATACATCATATTTGCATATACATGTGAATCATGATCTAGGGACATTGTAAAAATAGTACCTACACTCATTGATATATCCTAGGGTATGAATGATCTTAAATGATTATGACATGCTTGTGTGTTGATTTTGTCTTAAATTTTGTTTGACGAATTATAATTTGTGAATTGGGAATTGATTGTTACAATAGAGTGATTAATAAGGTGATAGGAGCATCTAGTCTAGGAAAAAATGTTAAAGGACAAGACAAAATGATATATGGGAATTTAGGTTGAATGAGCATATAAGATGGTGATATGTGGCATCAATAATAGAGTGACAATTGGCTTGAATAAAAGAGTGAAAAATAGAGTTGTAGTTGAGTGACATATGGTCTAGAGATTAAATGACAAATGGACTAATAAGGGAGTGACAATTGTGAGTGTAGGAGAAAAACACATAGCATGGCTCTTAGCTTGACACTTGGCATAATACATCCATTTTCTTCACCACACACCTCACTCACGTCTCTCACAATTGCAAGACCACCTTCTTTCACATTTTGGTCTTATGTTTTCTCATTCTTCCCTCCCACCTACAACACTTACACAATCCTTAAAACCCTTAAAATTTTGCTAAAATTGCGTAACCCTCATCTTGTAAATTGAAACCCTTTAATCCCATCTTGTTCTTAATATATGTTGGATGCTTGGGAGACTTGCTTAGCTTGTTGCTTAAGGAAATCTTGAGACAATCAAGTAAGTATTTGATTACCTTATTTAGTTATATATGGGCGTAACATCCATAAAGATTGGTTAGGGATGAATTGAGATGAATTTCATGTAAGGTTGATGATGAGATGTGCTTGAAATGTGATGAATGAATTGGTTTTGTTTTGACGTATGGAAACCTTAGGTTATAGATTGTTTTGAGAATGAATTAGGTTAAGATTATAGGTATGTTGGAGATGAATTTATGCTAAAGAAAGATGTTAATGTAATGTTCTTCGAATGGAAAAGAACTAAGGTGTAACATGTAAGATAGTAAATGAAAGCATTTGTTTGATTGATGAAGCCTAAGAGATAAATTATTTATGAATTGTCAATTGAATGGTTTTGGCTTGGAGTTTGAGATGAAATGATGAGAAATTGAAGTATCCTTGAAGTATAAGTAAGGTATAGTTGAAGAACTATCATAAAGGAGTTAGAGTTTGGAAGAAATTTTAAAGAAAAAAGGAAGGTGGGTCTAGAATCACATATCCCACGATCGTGGGAATTGTATGGTTCTTTCCCACGATCGCGGAAATGCTTGGCAGAAAGGAGAGTTTTTGTTCTGGTTGAGTCATATATGGATAAAACAGTATACATTGATACTTTTAAACTTGATTAAGGCTTAAAATGAGCTTAGTTTGATGTTGAATCAATTGATTAAGTGTTTGACGAGTTTAGGTTCTTAAATGATGTATAATTCAAGAAATGAGTTGTTTGATATCAAGGCATATGAATTTGGAAAGTATGAGATGTCAACAGTATAAGGATGTTCTTATGAACACAAGCGAAGATGAATGAGTGAGTAAGATTTATGTATAATGTTATATACCTGGGATGCCAACTAAACATGCATTGAACATAACACATATACATCTGTAAGATTGAGCACTTATTTGATTAAATAAGTTAGTAATATGTAAATATGTGTGTATTATATGATATAGAAGCACAAATTGACCGACAGCATCCAAACATTGCCAGATCATCAAAGTAATAACTAATTTGGATAAACTGTGAGTAACCTAGATGTGTGATGATATGTGCTTCTGCTTGAATTGTTTTTGATTAATCCTTGTATCTATATATATTGAAATGATTTGGATATGATTGTGATATTGATGATTCCGAACAATTGATTGTTTGAGGAGTTCAATATTTGGGACTTTATTGGGAGTGTTAACTACGTGTATGTGAATGTGGGAAATAAATGCTCAAGTGAATGTTGAATGCCGAACTTGGGTCTGACGAATATGATAAATGACTGTTAGGGATGGCAGTGGGTTTTCAACCTGATTAATATCCGCACTACCCAACCCGAAAAAATGGATATGGAGGCTAAAAAAAGGAATGCTGAAAAATGGATGTAGAAATGGATCTGGATATGGGCTAGTGATAACCCCCGATGGATACCCATATCCTACCTATTTTTTATTAACTCTATTTTTTCTTGAATATTTATGGTTAAATATAATAAAATATTAATATTTTCTGAGAAGAAACAACTTTAAAATCCTTACTTTACTCCTCAGTCCTCACATTTTTCACCATATTTTATTTTCTTATAGGATGATAATAATGCAAATGATACGGAGATGGAGTTTTGAATGTTATGGAGTTCACACAAAGACAATTTAAAGATTTGGATATTTCAGTCTTTGTGTCTAGTTCTTGATTGTGAAAAATATATATTGTCTTTGCACAAGACATTATGATTTTTATTATTCCAATTTTATAGTTTTTTAAGACGTACAAATCAAAATCTTGACTTATTATTATTAAAGTAATTCTGATTTGGAGAGTTCATAAAAACTGCCCTTTATATTTTCCATTTAAAAGTCTTATTTTTATGTGCTATACAACCTGATGGATATCCAAAAACCCGAATAATCCAATGGATTTGGATATGGGTAGTAAATCGTAAAAACCGATGGATATGGGTTGAGTCATAAAAAATGGATATGAATATGGATAGAGTAAAACCCAAACCGAACCCTACCCATTGCCATCCCTAATGACTGTGTACACTGGATGAAAGTGATTGCTAGCATATTATGTGAAATGACTTATGTCATGACATTGATATAGATGATTAGATAAAGGAGTTGTGACTAGAGCGATCAAAGTGAAAAAGGAGCTTAAAGCTCATAAATGTGCACACAGAGCCATAGGCTCAA
>JANZXV010000009.1:7099994-7113653 GCA_027576455.1 Erythroxylum roigii
CTACTCCCCTTCAGACCTGCAATGAAAAGTAATAATTCGTAATATCAAATGTCCTACAATTTAAGGGAGTGCAATTGGTAATTAATTATGATAATTTAACCCTCAAATCACATTAATTCAAGACAAGTACTCTTGGATAAAATTAAGCACAATATCCAACAAAAGGAGCCAAAAAGTATAACAAAAACCATGAAAATGTCAATAACTAATATAGCAAACTTGGGTTCAATCAACAAGTTTTGCAAACATACACCATTTTAGGCAACAAGTTTACAAGTTATGAAATATGTGTTATATGGGTTTGTGGTATTCCCTCAAGAATGTCATGTGTACGTTGACCAAGTTATAGGCTTCTCCTGCCTGCCCACTAATGGTACGGAGCTCCTTCATAAACTCCATCATGTTTATGGCCACACAGGACCATTATGTGGAAATGTATAGTGCACCATGTTTAAGGATCAACCCAAACCGTTTTGCTATGCTACATGTTCATGATAAGTTGATAAGGATGATGCATGCACATTTTGCATAAACGTAAAATTTCTGCACTGAAACTTATTATATAAATGGTTTTGCTTGTTACCAATTATAAGATTCTTACCCATGAGCTTCAAGCTCACCCCCATTTTCCTTCCCATAAACAGTTGATGAGCAAGAGATCGAGTATTCAATAGCTAAGGCATCACTCCACTTTTGAAATGTTTTGTATTTGAAGCAAATCTTGTAAAGCAAGGCTTTAGTTGCATTTTGAGCAACTCATGATTTATATATCTTCTATAATTTGGGATTTTTAGATGTTAATGTATTTACGGCTTGAAATGCCCACTAAAGCTTTGTAAAACACTTATTTTTGATGCAAAGGGAATAAGATTGCATGTTTGCTCATAATTTCCTCTCAAGTTTATACGTTGCATTTTAAAGTTTGCATAAGGAAGACGTTCCAGTTCGGACGTCAGGGGAAGATCTGGATTAACCTAGGCAAATTTAGGTAAATGTGCCTTTTAGAAAATTGTAGGACATTCTTCTAGCTTCAAAATAGTTTATAGTAGGTAAATATTGGATATTAGAGTCCAAAATTATGGTCCTTAAAAGGGAAGATGCTTAAGAGTGTCAAGTGGTATCATCTTTGGTGACGTCATTTCGTCTATGATGACGTCACATCGTTTGTAGGATGTATCGCCTGTAAGTGGTATCGTCTGTAAAAACGTATCGTCTGTGATGACGTCATTTCGTCTATAGGATGTATCGTCTCTAAAGCGGTATCATCTGTAGAGACGTATCATTTGTGATGACGTCATATCGTCTTAGGTTGCCTTCGCTTTGTCTTAAGAATTGCATCATCTTAAGTTGACTTTGCTTCGTTTTAAGTTAAATCTGCATCGTCTTAAGTTGACTTTGCTTCGTCTTAAGTTGACCCTGATTTGCCTGCTTTGTGCATTCGTCTGCTTCCTGATTCGTTTGCTCCTTGCATTCGTCTGCTTCGTGCATTTGTCTGCTTCCTGATTTGTCTGCTTCTTGCATTCGTCTGCTTCGTGCATTAGTCTGCTTCCTGATTCGTCTACTTCTTACATTCGTCTACTTCGTGCATTTTTCTGCTTCTTGCTTCGTCTGCTCCTTACATTCGTCTGCTTCGTGCATTCGTCTGCTTCCTGATTTGTCTACTCCTTGCATTCGTCTGCTTCGTGCATTCATCTGCTTCCTGATTCGTCTGGTCCTTGCATTCGTCTACTTCGTGCATTCGTCTGCTTCTTGATTCGTCTGGTCCTTGCATTCGTCTGCTTCGTGCATTCGCCTGTTCCTTGCATTTGTCTGCTCCTTGCATTCGTCTGCTTCGTGCATTCGTCTGCTCCTTACATTCGTCTGCTTCGTGCATTCATTTGCTTCCTGCTTCGTCTGCTTCTTGCTATCGTCTGCTCCATTTTTGACCCCTTCAGACGATAGAATCCGTTTTCGAGGTTTTCATAAAAGTGATAGATCTCGGAGTCCTCTTTCAAACCGTCCTAAGACGATCTTAATCCAATACCTCTAATGACGGTTATGCTAATTGCCTCCAAGATAGATGGAATATGACTGAGGCCAAAACCCTGTTGAATCCTTTCAACCATAACTTCGTTATGGGATCTCCAAATGAGATGATTCTTATCTCTAAATAAATTAATGACATAGGGCCCAAATGTTCTGAACAAGTCATGCTGAAATTCCAATTTGGGGTTTCCTAAAATTTGTTCTTAAATATGAGAAGTGAGTTGTTTCAATGTTTGTCCTGATGGGGCTACGCCACCCTTGTGGGATACGCGTCCATATGTCACTTAGAACATCGGGCTCATAACCCACTAGAGCAAGGTACCCAACAATGAGACCTCCTAATCCGTATGCTCCTTGGCATAAATTTAGTATGGCATAAAAGAACCAGCCCAAGGTGTTCCTTCATCTTGTGATTAGCTTTTCTAAATAAGCTGCAAACGAGGGATAAACTCCTCTACTCTTATGTCCCAAATCACTGCTCTTTGTGTTCCTTGGATAATGAGACAAATCGATTTGTGCGGCTATAGTGATTGAGACGAATCAATTTCAAAAACGGATTGAAGGATTCAATAAGATAAGGATCAAGCTTCATAATAAGTAACGAGTTAAGTTTATGCTTCATTATAATTTATGTTAATCAGTTTTTTTATAAAATTAAGAGATTGATTTTTTTGAAATCAAATATACAAAAAAGTTAGTAATTACTAATTATTGATCTGTGGCTGGATCCCGACCCGGCTTCCATCACAATTACCATCTTTCTCTGTTAAATCAATTTTCTTTTATGTAATAGTTACTCATTCCGTTTCCAAACAGTTCTTGGCACTTTGCTTCTTGTCAGGTTCCATTAACAAGAACGTCAATGTAGATAGCGAGGACCTAGTTTCTTTATTTTATTCCTCTTCCTTATCCTCTAACCTTCCTTCTCTAAAATGCCACGAAACCTTATAGGAATATTGTTGAGAATATTGAAATATTTTCTTTTTGTTATTTGCTATTTTTTCGTTTAGCTAAGTTTGTTCTAGAATTTGTTAGACGCTTGCTTTATAATCGGTAGACTCCAGTGTACTGTTTTTTATGAGAGAAATAACAGAACCTTTCTTCTCCCTTCCGTCTATTCCATTTCGTTGTTTTGACAAATATCGGGAAAATAATGTGTACAACATACATCTTTGATCCATGGCCTTCCTTGGAACATCTGTAATACATCTGGAGGCTTGCAATTTTCCTGTTTTACCTGCGTAAGGCTCGAGGTGAAGGAGACAACATTTTGACTGTTGACCGACGAGAAGCGGCCTAGTCAGACGCAAACTTGCAGGTACAAGTCTAACAAGAATGGCGGGTAAAAGAAGTGTTCAATTTGTGGAAGTGAAACAGTGGATCTACTTTTACTTTCATTTTTCTTGCTCTGGATTCTTTGTTCGTAAGAAACACCACATGTGACTTGCAACTATTCTTATCTATGATGCTGAGAATAATCCGGTTGGCTGCCTTGTTGACATAGTATTCTTATCTTGTTAATCTTCAGCAGTTGTACAATCTTGTTTTCTGGGCAATCCCTCATTTTCCAATTGCTTGGGAGTTTCAGGAGGTACGGCTTACTGAATTCGTACAATTAGCATGTCCTCTTAGATTATATTTGTTTCCTTGTTTTGAGCTTAACCTTGCATGTGTTCTGTCTCCCACATGTCAATGTTGTCGAAAATCTTCTTTTAAGCCGATTACTACTTTCTTGTATAATGTCAAGGTAGATACAGTAAACTAAGTTTTGTATTTGACTTGTTCAAAAACCAAGCTAAATTGTTTGAATACCTTTGGTCAGATTCATTGAAGCTGGCCTTATAGTCCTATTCTACCTCTCTATAATTACGACCATTTGGTCATTACATTGTATTTTACAAAATCAAAAAAAGAAAGGTGAGAGAAAAAGAAAGGTTGTGTAGTGTGTGAAAGTATTGTAAGAATCTCAACTCCTACGAATTGTGAAGTGAGAAGTTTTAATAAAGTGAGTGTGTATTTAGTTAAACAACTTTATTTTTTGGCGATCTAATTGCCTACAATCATTGTTTTGTGCTCTTTTCTTAGTGCATAAGATTTAGAGATAATGGATTAATTTTATTGGGTTTGTATGTGAGTTGACGCCTAGTTACTCTTTAATTAATTAATTCCTCCAGCTTGCACCAGAGAGACTTCCTTGTTTGTGAGGAACATGTCATCTTCTGCAAGTTCATTGCCAGTTGAGGCCCATATCACACCAGAAAATCGAGCTGGATGCATTGAATTACCCAGAGCAATTGAGGATTCGTATGATGGAGTTACTTTAGACATGAAGGAGTACATGGACTCTCAGATTTTTATTACTTTACTTAGATCTTCCATGTTGAAATGGAGGCAACAGGTACATAATCATCATTTCTATATTATCTTTATCATATCCACTTAAAAGAGTCTTGAGCACTGTAATTCATGCTATATTTTTCAGGGAAAGAAGGGAGTTTGGATCAAATTGCCCATTGGACTTGCACATCTTGTCAATCCTGTAGTTCAGGTAAAAGCAAAACCTTATCCTTACATATGGTGGTTTTCACTCTTGAAAAATATAAACTAGGGATATAATGTTGAACAAAGGACCAGAAACTAGGAAAACAAGAAAAGTAGGTAACTTTAAAAGACTGAAATTGAATATTATTGATGATTTCTTTGTGGTTCTGGATAATATTATCCATGTAGGAAGGATTTCGGTATCATCATGCTGAACCTGATTATTTGATGCTAGTATGTTGGCTACCTGAAACTCCTGATAAACTTCCAGTAAATGCCTCACATAGAGTGGGTGTAGGAGCATTTGTGATGAATAACGAAGGAGAGGTACCTGACGATTCTTGCATTCATTTTCAAATTTGAGGGTCTGCTCATGTTTTTGCAATCCAAAGCTTTAAGCCTATCTTGTCCTAACCACTTTTGGATCAAGTAAATTTTTTTAGTATGGTATTATAAAGTTAACTATCATTTCCAATGCAGGTTCTGGTAGTTAAGGAGAAGCATGGTAGATTTAGAGGTACTGGAGTGTGGAAGATGCCCACTGGAGTAGTTAATGAGGTGAGTGTGTGAGAGAAAAATACATCATGGCAATATAGGATCATTAATTGACATTTTCCACCGACAGCAAGAGGACATATGTGCAGCAGCAATTCGGGAAGTTAAAGAAGAAACAGGAGTGAGTAGCAACATCTTAATTTGCAGCCTGTCAAGTTGATGTAAATTGCTAGACATGTTTGTATTCTTGAGTCCAGTTGTCCTCTAAGATCTTGCTTTTCTTTTTCTTTTTCATTTGCATCAGATTGACGTTGAATTTGTTGAAATTTTGGCATTCAGGTAAAATTTATGCTCGATATCAATTAGTTCTCTGGCATTATAAACTTGTCGCCTCTGTTTCTTGTAAGCTGATTAATGCTAGAAGCACACGCTCTCTAAAAGATTCTATGCTCAGGATCATTTCTCATGCTTATGGATGGTTTTATGATCCCTTAAACCCAGGTCTGCTCATGACACAAGTATTATTCATTCTGTGCAGGCAAAGTCACCAATCCTTCTTCAGGAAATCAGACTTATTTTTTGTCTGCTTGTTAAAGCCACGCCATTTTGACATCCAAAAGCAAGATTCAGAGGTTGAAGATGCCCAGGTACTGTTCCTAGTTAGTTGCCCGGATCAGTGATATCTATTGTATTAATTCCCTCACTTAAGCTGGACCTATTATTTGTTTATTCATGAACTACTTCCAATTTCCACTTCATTCTAAATGCAATCAGACGCTGATTCCAAATCAAAGCCTGAATCAAGATTGTACAATCATAACAGCTTCTGTTCTTTTGGTCATTTTGCTTTGTTAGTGGATGCCAATTGGCGACTACATGGACCAACCTTATAATAGAGAACACCAGCTCTTCAAATACATTGCAGAAATTTGCAAGACTAGGTCAGAAAGAGAATATACTGGTTTTTCTGCTGTTCTTACAGCCACAGCTTCTGGAAAACTTACCTTCTTGTATTGTAACAGCAAGGATTTCAAAAAACTTTAAACTGTAATAGCACATTACATACAATTTATTTATCTCTGCTTTCCCATGAACTAGATATATTAACTGATTATATATATTATTGTCACATTGAATACTATTTAGATGCACTATTGTCACATGTAAAAAAGTTAAATTTCATTAGAAGACTAACTTTACATGCACTAGGTGATAGCCAATCCAAGAATAACTTTACATCTCTTCTGATACTCGCCCAGGGCTCCGGAAACGTTCTGCTGGATGGCGAGACTAAGGCTAGAGATTGATAAGAATATAAATTAAGTAACCAATAATGAGTATGATTTTTGTAAAAGTAAACATTTAACTCGAGTTTGACTAATTGAACTCTTTGAAAAACTACTTTTTAAAAAATTTGTTGACCTGTTATTTAGGTTTCTTTGGCTTTGAATCTACCTCTCACTACCATCTAAGTAATAAAGGAAGCCTTAGACATCAAGCTTCTCCTATTCCATACTATATTATAACAATGAATGTTTGATCCTTAAGGTTTGAAAAGTTTAAGGGAAGCAGAGTTATTGAAAACTAACCCTTGTTATGTAGCCAAATATGTCTCTGTCTATCCATTAAGTCTTAGTTAAGGGAACATTTAGGGAAGTAGGTCTCCAGTTTGTCTGAGCCCTTAAAGTTACAAAACCATTTGTTCTTTTGGATTATTTAACTAAAGCAAAGGTAGAATCCTTGTGTTAAACTGACTCAATTCATTCCTCATGATAAGAGGATTCTTGTTTGCCCAATTATCAAACCAAAACCAAGATTCTTTGTCATTTCCTACTACGATCTTGATGTGAGGATAAATTGATTAGGTTTTTCTCAGCATTTGTATAAAGGACCAGGACTCCTGTTTCTTTTCACCAATATGCCAAAAATTATGTTCCTTGAGGTAAAACTAATTCACCCATTTCAACCACAAGGCTTCCTTATCACTAAGTAGTCTCCAAATCCTCTTGGCCATTAGCACTAACTGGATCTAATTTAAAGAAAACATTCTAAGGCCTTCCTCTTGCTTTCTCCAACAAATTTTTTCCCATTTACTTTTACCTACTTTTGAGTTTAAATTCTCAAACCTGAACCTACAAAACAAATCAAGAGAATTGAACATTAAGGTAACGATATTACATTCAGCTCCACAAGCCAGATGTGTTGAGTGTTCCTCTATATCAATCTAGATAATAACTTTATTGAGAGAGTGAATAGGTAGGTGGATAGTGGATCCCCTTGCCTTATTCCTTTGCACCCTTTAACTTAGGAGTATCATTGATTAGAGCACTGAATGAAGTAGTTGATGTGCAGACATTAATCTAGCTTATGAACTTAGTAGGAAAGCTAATCCAATCCAGATTGGTGAGGATTAAGTTTCGTTGCCAGGATTAAGTCCTTACACAATGAATTTGATTGGTTTGAACCTAAAAGATACTTATAATATTTAACCATCATCTCCTCTATTTTGCTTTTATTATTAAAAACCTTGCCTTCATCATCTATTAGACATTTGATTTAGTTAGTGTTCCTCCTAGAAAAGATATAGTTGTGGAAGAACCTGGTCTGAGAGTCACCCTCCTTTATCCATCTAACTCTTACCTTCTATAATAATATGGAATTATGATCTTGCATTGCTTGATTGTACCCCTCTAGTTTGGAGGGCTTGCAGACTTGCCGAGAGTTTTCAATTTTGGTATTACCAATTTAAGCTTCCTTATTAGCTGGAATGCTTTGCAATTAGGAATATCTACATCCCAACCCTCCCTCACCAATTATATGAAACGTTGTTTCTTATCAAGCAAGTTGAAGAAATTGAACGGGGAGTTTACAAGAGCAGGAGGACCAAAATTCTGCAGCTATAGTAAGGAGTGATCAGAGCATAATAGGCCACAGAAAAAGGAAAAAGAACTAGGAAAAGTCTTCATCCATATCTAGTTTATTATAATCTTGTCCACTATCATAATTCCCTTACTGTTTATTGCTCTAAGTGAAGAGTTTACCAACCTGTTTCAAGTATATAATCCCTAATCTGTTAGAAGCATTCCCTATTTCCTTACTAATGCTCATCAATTTGACTGTGTCTGCCAGAACTTCATTTGATTAAAGTACACAGTTAAAATCCCCAGTTAATACTAAAGACTTGGATATAGAATTTTGAATTACAATTAAATCATCCCAAAGTTTGGCTCTTTAAAATTAGAAATTGGAGGCATAATAATGGAGATGTAAAAAAAAAGCTTCAAGGCCCTCTGATGACATATCAAGTGAATAAATTGATCAGAGCTAGTATTGTTTGTAATCTTGATAAGATCTTAGTTGTATACAAACACAGTTCTTCCATTTTAATGATGCATATGGTTGGATTTAAATTTCCAATTATATCCCATGAACTTCATATTATCTTGAAGCCTAGGGGCTTTTATTTTTTCTCTCCAAAAGACCCAAAAGAGCAGGTTTCTTTTCCAAAGTAATGTCCTTGACTGGTTGTTTTTTAAGAGGCTCATCCATACCTCTTATATTCTAAAAAGAAGTCAGAAGTATTTAGTTTGTTGGAGTTCACTAGCCTCCTTTCAGCTTCCTTCTTTTCTTACCTAATTTTCTTTAGAAGGATTGTGAGGCTAGCTAAAACTCTAGCTTTTTAGTACTTTCTTATTGTAAAAAGTCTACAAGTGGGTCTCCATATATATTTTTTGTTAGGCTTCCAGTTGTAAGTTAACTGGATATCAAATTTACAGAATTCCCCATTTTCATTCAATGTCATGACAGATAGAGTTTCTGAAAGCTCTTTATTAGCTTAACCTCTACACATATTCTAGAAAAGCAGATCCTTTCTAGTCTAGTTATTGGAAAGTCAAAACAAACTGGTTTACTCACTGAGCTTGCTAGAAAGCTCAGGCAATCAGAAGTGCAATACTTCAAAGGTATACAGTGGGAATTTATCCACAAGGGAATGGTTTATATTCCTTATCTGTTAAGCTCCATTGCACATATCCACTTTTTCACAAACATTGTCAGGTTACAAATGTGCCATGGCCCTAATTCCATCGCCATTTTCATGCTTTCTTTGATGGTGAGGTAATGACCAAGAATTAACATCATCTTATAGCCCCATTGATCACTATAAACTAGAAATAGCTTGGTTTCTTTATTGAGGTAAAGGCAACTATCATATCTCTCCTCCTTTTAAAGCTTCCTTTAATAATTTCATTCTCAATTCTCTTGGTTCTATCTTTAGCAACTCTCAGTGATTCTTATTCAGTAGGAAATGAATTTTCATTAAGTGTTTTCTCTATCACCGTAGGATTCATATTTCACATCTCCTTAACACATTCCATATCATGGTCCTCTTGAAATTGCATTGAGGGAGTCCTGGATGTGCCTCCACTGAGTTTTACCATATTCGCACTTCCTAGACCTGAGCAGGGCAGTTTTACCATATTCGCTATACTGTTTAACATGATCTAAGACATGCCTGCTTCTCAAATCATATTGATATGTCAGTTTTTAAAGAAGGATATAGACCTTAAGATGTGCCCGTATATCAGATTATGTCTACATCCTAAAAGAAATAGTGGAATCCATAGATAAGGGAGGGACTTTTGAACCAAGTCATGTTATAAGACAACTATTTCTAAGAGGATCCATTGTTTTAGCCATGCCTATACCCTAGACTATTTCTTAAAATTTTCCTACATAGAATGGTCCACAATCTATGCTTAGACTGTGTTGCTAAAATTTTAAAACATAAGAGGTCACACTAGAACCCGACTTTCATCCATCTCTCAAATTTTCTTTCAGATTCTTTAGACACCCATTACCCAAATCAAGCTTCCTAACCAAATCCACTAAATTTTATACATTTCCATTTATTTTAATCAAGATTCATTAACTTTTTCACCACCAAATATAGATTTCTCATAATCTAGGGCACCTTTTTTGGTATTTCTATATTTATATTATTCCTTTATTATTTTTTTCTTTTAACCGTCAATTAAAATATGAAAATGAGTTTACAAACATCCACAAGAAAGCCAGTGAAGGCTATAACTATTGGGACACATCAATTAATTAAGCAAACCATAGGAAGTGACTCTAATTAAGCATCCAATGTTCATCTTTGAAGAGCCATATGTTTATGAGAGTTATGCATGTCTTGAAACTTAGCCTTTCAAAATCGAAACAAGTATAAATTTGGTTGTACTTGAAATAATGGGATTATCTTTAGAAGTAAGGGGGTTTATAGAGAATTTGAGGTGGAGCATGTTTTTTTGATAATGTTGAATATTCATATAAGGAGCTCCCCCTTAAAGTTCTTATCACTTTTAGGGTGAATTAGAACACAAATGAATATGATAAATGTGATAAAGTTTAGGCTAAGTGGGAATCAAACAGAAATATTGTTTAATGATTTTAAGATAATAATAATTTCTAATTAAGTTATATTTTTAGTATAATTTTGAGAGAATTTGCTTATTTTTGTATGGTTTTTATTGAATTAGGTATTCAATGTATCATATTTTATTCATAAGCCTTATTTTAGCTCCTCAATGAAGGAGTAAATTTAGGCAAGTTAGAGCCAAATACGAGAGTTTCTGGTACTTTTGGGAGAATATGATTCTAACAATGAACACATATAACATTTACCTAAGTTTATTCCTTGTCGACTAATAATGCATTCTATTTCTTTAAGCATTGGTTACATGAATAACATGATCGAAACATGGGCTCATTAAAGACTTATGTACTTCGGATAAATCCTCGGATGTGCTAAGTAATATGGGTGCAATATAGGTGTAACAAAAATAAGTAGTAGACTTGTATTGGCAGTAAAACCTCTATAAATGAATATTGTTGGGATCAGAAAAATTATTATCTTATACGGAGTTATTAATTTATCGATAAATTAATATTTATTAATTTATAGAATAATTTTTATTTTGTACATTATATTCTGAATTATCCTAGTGAAAATGAAGCTTTAATGGAATCACTTATGGACAAAGAAATTATTCAAAGAGTAATGGGTATGGAAGATGATGACAATCAAGATCCAGATGATTGTAACGCTATATTACATGTTTCTCCAAAAGAAGCTTTTCTTGCTGTAAAGACTTTGAAAAGTTACATGCTTCAAAATGAGAAGAATGTGTTGAATGTAGTTTATGCCCTCCAAAAAGTTAAAGATGATATTGAATTCAGTTCGTATGAAAAGAAGATTCAATTAACTATAGATATATATTTTAAGAAAGCATAAAATTTAAAATAAAAATTATTTAGGAAGTGCTTTATTTATGAATTATATATGTAATTTTCGTACTTATTTAATGAATTATTATTTTATATTTTCAGTGGGCCTCAAGGAATTTTTTTTAAAACTATTATATTATGCATTTAGCAAGATTATTATTTTATCCCATTGGCCCAAGTCGGGACCAGAGAAAAATATTATTTAATCGAGATTATTAATTTATCAAATATTCATTTATCGAGATTTTACTGTAAAAACTGAATTAAAAAATTAATCAATTTAAATTTTTATAATTAAATCGATTAAATAGATTCACCTTGTCAATTATTATTTTTAATTGTAAACAAGAAAGCACAAAGAAGGCTACTGGAATCACGAGGATATTGAAAGGAAAAAGGGGCCTAATATATGAGTTCTACCAACTTCTTTGGTATATTAAATCTACTGAATACCTGTTGTGCAAGATTAATAAGTGCTAACTTAAGGATAATAGATTCGAGTATTAACTATATGATATATTATATCCGAAACAAACTCGTATTGTCGACCGTAGTACTCAAAGTTGATTTGGTTATTGAAACCTCTTACAAATTTAACCTAATATCATCTAGCAAATTGTTTTATAAAAGAATTATAAAACAATTTGCTAATATTAGTATAATTATATTTTTATTTTGGTTTTATTTCCTAATATCATCTAGGAACAGTTTCGTTTTATTTTTATTTTTAATAAAAAAATTTAATTGCTAATATTAGTGTAATTATGTCTTAATAAAATAAAATAAATAAGAAATTTGTAAATTTATATTTTAAAAATATAAATGTTACTGTCTAATACTAATCTTAACTTTTAGAATATAATATATATTAATTTGTGAGGATAAAAAATTATTTTCTTATTTTAATGGATGAAACCTAAAAATTAGTGATGTACCACATATATATGTTACCTATCTTTTTGTGGACAAAACTAGCTTCATAATAACGTAATCAAGAATGAACTAATTTCTTACTTACCTTATCCTTGAATAATTATTATCCTTTTAATAAGATAAGTAAAGGTAATTTCTTATTTGATCATGATATGACAAGAATTAGTTTTAAGGGAGATAAATCTATATGGGCCAACTTTTGACAATATGTTTTCTTGTAATAACCTAACATTTCTACCTACAATTATAAGCACATTACAGTAAAATCTCTATAAATAAATATTCGATAAATTAATAATCTCGATTAAATAATAATTTTCTCCGGTCCCGACTTCAGTCAATGAGATAAAATAATAACATCGCTAAATGCATAAGATAATAGTTTTAAAAAAATTCCTTGAAGCCCACTGAAAATATAAAATAATAATTCATTAAATAAGTATGAAAATTACATATATAATTAATAAAATAAAGCACTTCCTAAACAATTTTTATTTCAAATTTTATGCTTTCCTAAAATATGTATCTATAGTCAATTGATTCTTTTTTTTCATGCAAACTGAATTCAATTTCATCTTTAACATTTTGGACGGCATAAACTACATTCGGCACATTCTTCTCATTTTGAAGCAAGTAACTTTTCAAAGTCTCTACGGCAGGAAAAGCTTCTTTTGGAGAAACATGTGGTATAGCGTTAAATCTATCATTTGGATCTTGATTGTCATCATCTTCCATACCTATTACTCCTTGAATAATTTCTTCGTCCGTAGGCGATTTTATTAAAGCTTCATTTTCACTAGGATAATTCAAAATTTGCTATATATTCATGGCATTTCTATAATGTAAATTAGAAATAACTACCTCTAATCTTTGAATGCCTTCAACATCACAAGTTCCTTCTTCTAGAAGCATACCTTCCTTGGATCGAATTTTGTAATGTCGAAAACAATTTACAATAGTTGTGGCCTTCACATCAATATTCTAAGCAGCATTAATAAAATAGATATCATCCAGGACATTAATTTTTTCAAGATTTATTGCTCCCATCTCATAGCCTTCCAAGATGCTAGAATAAAAATGACGTCGACAATAAATCTTAAGTGATCGAATAATTCCAGCATCACATGGTTGAATTTTTGATGTTGTATTTAGAGGGCAAAAGAACAATTCAACATTTCTCAAACCTTCAATAACCTTGGGATGGGCTGGGCAATTGTCTACTATAAGCAGCACTTTTCTACCTATTATTCTATCATCAAACCAACGAACAAATTCTTGAAAGAGTAATCCAGTCATCCGAGCTTTCTTGTTGGCTCGATAATGACAATTAAGATTGTCAATATTCACATTTTTAAAGCATCTAGGATTAGCATACTT
>JANZXV010000009.1:7116629-7128218 GCA_027576455.1 Erythroxylum roigii
ATATATAAAAAATCTCATAAGATAACTGAAGCGTCGAAAATTCACAAGTGAATTTGTCTCACGTTAGAAAGAGACACAAGAAAGAATTGAATTATATACACAAGAAAGAATTGAATTATATAAAAAGTGTAATACGCAGTATACACCTTATTACGTATGCAGGATCAACATGAAAGGATTAAAAACGAAAGTAATGCGAAATACCTGATTTTGGTTCCATCTCTAATTTCGATGCCGATTTCGAGCTCCAAACGATCACGAATCTCACGGGACCTTTACGGAAAGTGCTTCTTCACACGTGGTTTAAGTTTTTCTATAGTTTTTTCGATATATAAGCTCTCT
Organism: Erythroxylum roigii; assembly: GCA_027576455.1. Taxonomy (NCBI): domain Eukaryota; kingdom Viridiplantae; phylum Streptophyta; class Magnoliopsida; order Malpighiales; family Erythroxylaceae; genus Erythroxylum; species Erythroxylum roigii. The sequence goes on from JANZXV010000009.1 coordinate 7,116,972, forward strand.
TAACGGGTCAGAGATTCCTTATACTTACGATTGATATGAGCAACTGTAGGAGACCTTAACCTTTATATAGCTTCCATATCAGGTTTCCCTATCACAAGACTTATACGGACCCAGTTCACACTAATTAGGACTCATTTTTCACCCGAACTTCGACCTATTAATCTAGATCATTTATTGGGTCACTTTATTATCTTTATCTGGATCAAATTACGTAACTTAACTGATAATTTATTTCAAAAACGAAAAATGCCATTAATAGTTGTCCAACTTTATGGGAAAGGACAAAATTGTCCAACAATCTCCCCTTTGGACAAGCATTAATTGCAGTTTTGACTCTAGTTTAAAACAATTTGAAAACTCGGCTAAGCCATGTTACTTAATTAGTTGACTAAGTTTTAAAAACAAAACATTTGATCCAAAAATAATGAAAATCCATCATTCTATCCTACAAGGCTTTCAATACCGAAAAGTATCAGATACATGTGTCATATGTGACACAGATCTAATACAATTACGTATAGAAATTTGACACAAATGACAAATTTTTAAAACAAATGAGAAGAGTCTCATTTAATGACTTCTTTATGTTTGATTAAAGAAAGATGTGATGCATTGGATGCTTCCCCTCTTCTCTTTTATCATGCTTAACCGAAATTAGGAGAAATAAGAAAGGGTTCTTGTATTGTTTTGACGAACTCTCTCCTCTCACCTATGCATGGTCGAAACTTAGTATAAGAGGTGTCTCATTGTTTCCTTCTTTCTTCTAAAACAATACTCCTCCAAAGTGTTTCTTCTCCTTTCCCACCAAAGGATTTTGTTAACCAAGTTGTCCTAGGAGAACAAGAGGTAAATCAAATTGGTTGAGGATACAACAACAAGGAGAAGATAGATTGATAAAGGAAAAGATTCAAAAGCAAAGGCTTTGGATACAAGAAGAAGGAGAGGATACCACAACGAGAATTAAAGTTATAGCGAAGTAGTCGGTAATATCACTATCTTGTTTATGTTTATTATTATCCTTATACCGTATCATGTATGGATTGGCATGATGATTTGGATATATTGCTTCTGCTGCAAATATGATTTCTAAAAAGTTTTGGAATCTACCAGTTCTTAAAATATAACATGCTTTCTTTTCCGATCCAACATAAATGAACATCCATTAAAATATAGTAACCAACAGTAAATCAACTAAGCCCTAAATGCTCGAAGTTCATAACCTAACTTATAAAGTTAGGAAATAATCTGTTAATTTTCTTTAAGTTTGAAATTGGAAATGGAGAAAGAGCTTCCCTCCTTTATATTAATTAAAGCAAAGTAGGACCTTTGTAAATGTCCAATCTACAAGGGGCTTAGTAGAACAATATTTCTATCAATAATAAGGTAAAATTATGGATAAGAGGGAAACAATGGTATAACTTCCCCTTGGAAGTAGAAACAATACTGCCACACTACAACCCAATCCTAATATGGAAGATAAATACACCTAGCTCCATCACTTGTGTAGTAAATTCACTAAATATTCTTGTAAGGAAATGTTGAAAGGAGGAAGGGAACAACAAGCCACTGCAGAATTGTGCTTAAGTCCTTTACATGCATTTGTGCGTAAGCTCAAAATTTTGATAAAATAATTAACAATTCAAAATTTTGAATTATTTTTTTAGAATAATTATTCTCACTTTTATTTTATTTTATATTTAATTAGATTTACTTGAATACCACTAATCTACCAAAAACTTGAATCGAAGGTAGGGCAAAACTAAATTACTCGAGTCCACCGCGCATTCGCTTATGCGAAGTCCTCTACATCTTGGCATAGTAACCATGAGCACTTCCGCAGTTACAGAGAGTCAAACTGACGACATGGGGCAAGTCCCATGCCAATACCTGGAGCTCTGATGCCATTTTTGCTTCTTTTGCTTTTTCAATATTACGAGAAAGTTTGACCTCTGCTTTATACAACCCCGTAACAGCAACCACCCATCAAATATTCAAACAGCATCATGATTAAAAGCAACTTAGAAATTTCAACATCACAGTGTGATATAAGCTTAACAGGGGATTGCCGGCCTCTTGCGATCCAGAAAAGTGTTGAAAGTGGAAGCATTACAGTCGACAAAACTTGATAAATGGAAAAAGATGAGATTGAAATTTCATCAAGCTGGCCATGGTCTTCAAACTTTTAGCAAAAGTGCTTTAACAGGTATCCAAAGTTTGTTAAATTTGCATAATTGCGCATTAAGAGAAGAAGCTTCAAATCATTGATATTAAGGTAAGAAGCATCAAGCTTTACTTTTGATAACTAAAACTGAACAACCTCAAAAGATATCACAGTAAGTATTCAACGTAAAATCCCAGTATAACTCCAAATCCACGAGGATCAAAAACTTTATCAGTGTAGTGCAATCAATTGCAGAAAAATTAAGCTAACTTAAGCTTCAATCCCAAACCTTGGACATTTTATGGAGCCCATAAATATGTCAATCTCAATCAAGTTCTCCTCTTCGTTCATCTCATTTAGTTCTGCCAAAAGCTCCGTCAATCCATACTGCTGCTTAAGAAATGTAGCTGGTGCAAAATCTGGCAACTTTTTCTGAACTTGTAACTTGGGGTCTTCTTGTTTGTCACCAACATAATGCCCACTTGTAAGGGCTATTTCAATGAGGCCTTCCTCGTCGGACATGGATCCATCGGACCAATCCGTGCTATGGAGCATGTTATCTTGAAATGACCACTCCACTTCTGATTCCTCGCTAGTTGATGAACCAGCGAGGCCGTCACTTTCTGAAAGAACAACAGGTGACGACTTGGCTAAGTAATCATCACCCACCTCGCTCCTGTCTTCGTCTACTCTGACATCTTTTTTTCGCCTTATGCATTCACTTTCAGGCCTTCCTGCTTGATTAGTTGCGACACATTCTATGTGGGCAGAGATTTCCTGATCTGCTCTGGGTATCTCATCTTTAGACGACTCATCTTCTGACCTTTGTTTTTGACTTGAGAACGTGAAGATAATACTACTTAAGATTAGTACAGTGGATATGAGAAGCATGGCTGAAAACCCATAGCTCAAAATACTTGCGAGGATTAGCAGTGGGCCAAGAAGAACAATCCAAGATAGATGGTTTCTGGAGAAACACAAGGCAAAAGCCATTTGACACTGGTTTCTGAAGTTCGTCAATATAATGAGCACCTTGATTGGTTTGTATATCAGAAGAATTTATTTTTTTCCCCACTCGATAGATTTAGGATCTGAAAAGGGGATGGATGAAAAATCTGACTTGTATGGGGAAACTAGTTTGCAAACTTGAGCATCGACTTCAGAGGTTATTGAAAATGGCTAAGAACTGAAAGTCTGAAACTGAGGAGTTTCTGTTGTTTCTCCAATATCAAGGAGCATAAAGAACAGTGTTGAGCTAATTTAAGGAAACTTGTTCTGGATAAGCAAAGTACGGACTGCAAGCAAGGGCATGTTTTCAACTGTCCGATCACGGTTACTTTTCTTGTTCAAAAATCAAAAGAGAAGACTGCAAGAAATGGAAAGTTTTAAGAAACGAAAAGTTTCACACATGTGGGAGTGCGGGAGAATATTGGAAATCATATAAATAGAATGCCAAAGAAAGAATGAACGACAGAAGAGTCCAACTGATTGAAGTGCTTGGAGAGACTGATATGCAGATAGCACCTGAACTGGGTTGTGAAAGCAGAAATAGCTAAAATAATAAAAGTTTCCTAATTTTCTTCATGCACTAATGGACTTGTCCTTCAGATGAATCAATGAGCTGTTTCCTTCAACACAGTTTCACAGACTCACAGTTCCCAAGTTTCACTTGCTCCCATAAAAACTGGGTTTTTTCTTACCTAGCGCCAGTTTGGTGGTCAGCCCTGTAATTGATTCTCTTGAAAAACCCAAAACCCAGGTTTTGCTGCAGGCTTTTCCAGTATCAGAGCATGGATATTTGAAAAGTCATGTGCTTACATCTGTGCTCACCACATGGCGTTCTGCCAACAGTTTCAACGAGAGAAACAGTAACAAAAGTTAAAACACCAAAACCCGAAGTTGCATATCCTTATTATATTAACTCACCTATCCATCGAAAAATATCACTACCCCAGGAATCATATCATCAGGTATCATATATATGAAACTTCGTCTCATATAATCATACCAAAACATCATAAACTTTCTGCTTATTAATTTTTCATGTGATGAGTAATTAAACAAAATAGTCATAACTCAGAAGATTAACTTCCATACCTGTAGAGAAACCAGCCACCTTTTGTTACATAAGAACAGATGTATTTTGACAACTGTAGATCTTGGATACTACAACCTCAGCTCCTTTTTCTGAAGTCATGGGTTTGAACTCAAAACAAAAAGCAACAGTAGTGTTAGTACTGACACGCCAATGGAAACTACTGTGTAGGAAAGCCGTAATTTTTGTCTCGTATCAGGGAAAGACATCCACTATACCGCAAAGTAGAAGAAAACAAAATTTGAGTCTTGTTAAAGTATCTTTACTGGAAACAAAAAACAGAAAATTCTTCAAACAAATGTTTCGATAAGCCAAAACTTAACATTACGATATAATGTTATGAATGTGCCTCTAATGATGATTTCAGTCCATACTTTAAACACATGGGCCATCACCATGTAGTCCCCACCGTCCAAAAAACTGACTGTTGCTCCACTCTCTATACGGGCTAGGTGAACTGCAGCCACCGGAGGTCGGCATGGCATCCATTGATTGCTTCGTTGTTGGGGTAATTTAGAATTACGTTTTTTAATCATCTTTGAGATTCCTTGACCTCAGGCTCAGTAATACAAAGTTGTAGTGGTGCTTTGGATCATAGTCCTTTCTTCCACAGCTGAAAGAGTGGCTACAAACAAGAACTTTGTTTTGGTCTGGATGATCTTTCTTTATATTTCTTAATTTCCTGATATGAATGGAGTATTACTGTGCCTGTTTGTATATATATTCCTCTATTATAACGGGTTATGAGGAAGATCAGTAAGCTTAGTTTATCAACTTTTGACAAAGTTTAAGCTACCCATTAAAAGTTGTGCACTTTCATCACACGGGTACTACTCACGTCTTTAATTATAGGGTGGAAGCCAAGAAGTAAAAAAGCCAGCAACTCGTGATCTTTTTATTTTTTTTAATTGTAATTTTTACTTTTTATTTTTATTGTTGATAGACATATAAATTAAAGATAAATTATTTTAATTAAATAAATTTATTTTAATATCTTATATAATATTGTTAATAAATTATGCACAAATTTTTATTAAAATAAATAATTTAAAAATTAAATCTTTATTCAAAAGTTAATATTTATTTTAAATATATATTAATTATTAAATCAAATTTTATTTAAAATTTTTATATTTTGAATATATTGTAAATTTAGTTATATTAATTAATAACTATTAAATTTATTTTATTTTATTTTATTTAATTTAATTACAAAATTAAAAAATCAAATCAAATCAAATTATTTATAATTCATATTAAGAATTAATTATTTTAGTTAATTAAATATACAATATTAAATTAAATTATTCATAATCCTTATTAATAATTAATATCTTAAATAATTAAACAATATTTATTTAATTGATATTAAATCAAATTAGGAAAAAACAAAAAATATAAAAACTATTATATATTTTTCGTAAGTTCTGAAAATTAAAAAAATCAAAATTAAAAAAGTAGAAATTAAAAACTCAAACAAATATATCTTTTTTACTTACCCCATTAACTCATTTTTCTTTATATACGTGTATATATAATATATATTTCATTTAATAATGATATACTTCTACCACAATAGGAAACTAATTAATTTTCATTCTCATATCCAAACTAATTCTAATTGATAAAAAGGTCCCCCCATAAGATTTAGTTTATAATATAACATCATCCGGGAACATTGGGCCCTCCAAAATTTAAAAAATTAAAGATTTTTTATTTTTAATAGATATATATACACATAAGGATGAAGTTATTTAAAACTCAGTGATACTGAGCCCCTCAAAATTTTAAAAAAATTAAACATTTGGGCCTTTCAATTTTAAATTCCTAGCTCCGTCACTGTCTTGTCCCTTTCTATACTCGTTTTGTTATAATTTATTTTCTAAACGCAAGGACGAATTAAACCTGTATTGGCTCCGATCCAACGTCAAATGGGAACCATATCTCCTCAAAGGAAGCAAGTAAATCTAGAAAACGTGCGATCAGAAGAAGAGAATGCGAGAAATATGTTGCCACTTGTCGGCCAGTTGCAAGTGTGAAGTTGCATAAATTGAGGAATGCTTCGTCAAACTTTAGTTGGATTACCTTTTGCTCTACAATTTGGGTACAAGAAATAGAAAACAAAGATAGTATCCATGCAACACCAACATATTAAACACAAGTATTTTCACGTTTGAGAAGCATTTGTCTTGAAAGGAGAGATGGTGAGATCAAGAGTTCCGACCGCCGACGGAGACGGGAATGTTTTCGATTCGTGGAAGTGCGAGCCTAGGAGGGGACCATATCAAAGTCACGATGAAATGTTTCATAGTAGTTTGCCAAATTGGAGAACTTACTATTGCATCGAATCCGGTGTTACAGACTTCTTGTTGTGTTCATGTTCTTGAATTAATTCACAAAAGGGCCCCCTACCCCCTGGTGTTAAGACAAAAGAGAAGTGCGCTTAAGACAAATTTCAGTGAAAGAATGACAAAGAAGAGAAGGAAACCAAAAGTTTAAACCCCATTAAAGATGATCCGATGCTCCTTGGTAGTTGGCATAACTCTCCATTGATGTGTCTCTATCTCATAATTGAAACGTTATATATATTGTTGTTATTTGGTCTTAAAATTTGGTAGATCCGAATGGCGACCTGATCCGGTAAGTTTGCAATGCAACCTGAATTGGGAAAAAATGAAAATCAGTGTTGGACTTCAGGCTTAGGTCTCCGTGGTATGAACCTGTTTTGTTATGACCGGTTCGGTTACATCGGTTTGGTTTGGGACACACAAGGAGTTTATTATTTAAATAAAAAATAAAAACCTATATGTGAGGATTCCATTTGTATCGTTTTCTTCATAGTGAAATTCTGTCTACTCTTATCCGAGGACGTAGGCATCATTGACCGAACCCTGTTAAATTTTTGTGTCGTTTTTTCTTTATTTTCAATGCTTTGAATATGTGATTCTTTGCCTGATTATTATTGCGATTTATTTAACACACATATATATATATTCTTGAAATTTGATCGAAGTGAAGCTGAATCAAATTAAATTTTGTATATTTTTGTATATTTAAAAATCGATAAAATTAAATATTATTTATTAACTTTGAACCGTTACAAGTTGAAATATAGCCCTTTTCCCATATCAAGCACTAGCTAGACATCTGTATTTATATGTAAATCTAAAAATTAGCAACCGTTCTGTTGTGTATGGTTCATACACGCAGGCATACAATTTTGATGTTTCAAAAAAACTAAACGAGTGACTTTTAGAAGTCTTTATGTGAACAAGGCCGGTTGGGACGAAGGCATGTTTTAAGGAATGTTCTTTTCTTGAAATTTGGCCAACGGAGGGGCTGAGGGTTGTGATGGACTACGTGGAATGGATTGGTCGCGCTCGACCTCGGGTTTGGCCGTAGGGCACCTCGTGCATCGGACTAAGCCGCCGAAGGGGTGGGTGAAATTGAATTCGGATGGGGTGTTCCAGCCCGGGTCCTCCACGTCTTCTGCTGGAGGCTTAATCCGCGATTGCCACGGGAATTGGTGTGGTGGGTTCCAACACCTGTGGTGGGTTCCAACACCTCCTCGGGCGGGGCTCGCCGTTAACTACCGAACTTTGGGGTGTAGCTTCAGGCCTCCAGGTTGGGAGATGGGGTTCCGACGAGTCTTAGTCGAAGTCGATTCGCTCGAAGTTATTAACATTCTCTCTGCGTCCCACAGTCCACTAACTGGGAATTTTCCTTTGGTTGCAAGTATTCGCGATGTTTTGCAACGTGATTGGGAGGTCCAGCTGCAACATATCTTTCACGAGGCCAATCAGTGTGCCGACCGATTGGTGGCTTTTGCACGCGTTTTACGACCAGGTATCCACATCCTTCAGGAGCCACCGGCGTTTCTTCAGGAGCTTCTTCACCGCGATATGCGTGGAGTGATCTACACCCGGCATTAGCGCTAGCTTTGTTTTTCTTTTCCCCTATACGCAAAAAAAAAAGGTGAGGGCATTAAAAGTGATATCTAAGTGCACAAGGACGCAGAGAGATTCATGAACTAGAACACGATTATGTCCCAAGTCATATCTAACTGTACAAAGAAGTAGAGTGGTCATGTAACTGTTGGTTTATAATTTTCCAACAGTAACTAGGACAAAGGCTTATTTGTGATAGATTTGGAATTATATTTTTGTTAGATTTCAATCTCTAGAAAAAAAATCTAAGAGCTAATAGAATCATGTTTAAATTATACTAAATTTAGTAAGAGGCTATCTGAATAAAATTATCTCGACAAGGGTTTGCATATTAAAATATTATTATAAACTTAGTTTGTAGAGAAATAATAATTATAATTATTCAATGGGTAAATTATAAACAAATCTCAAATTTAAATCAATTTTAGAATATTAGCCCAAACTTTTAAAAGTTGTGCTACATAAAACCTTTCTTCCCTAAATTCCGGTTTCTTCTAGCTCCAATTTTTAAGTCTTCTTTAGTATACTATTTCTTAGGTAAATTATGATGGTTGGATGTCCAAGTAGATTATGGTTGCCATTGGCGTTCATCAAACATCCTTGAAACAGTTGTGGCAATGAAGAAATGGGTTTAAGCAATTGCTTTATTTTAGATATTGTGTAAACTGTTCTCAATTTTTAACTCTTTAAAGAATCTTTGATAAGGACTAGAAAGTTTGAACTTTTTTGGTTTTTCCTCATGATTTTGGCTCAATCTGATTAGCTTATAATTCTTCCCAGTGTTATGTTTCATGAGTATGATGTTGCTATATAATGCATTAAATCACTTGGCTTTGTCCCCTACTTTTTCTTTTTCTTTGCCCCTATAATCTATGCATACGGGAGAGGAAAATAAGAATGAAAATAGAGGCAATACTAGTAACAAGAGCAAAGAAATGGAGAAGCTTTCCTTGGAAATTAGCACGTACTGCAGAGATCTATTGCAACAATGAAACTTTCCTTGTTGAACTTAAATATAGACAATTGTCAATCCACTGTTTATGTGCTTTTGGAGTGATTGACTAGTTTTGTCAATATTGAAATTTACTTCAAGTACTATTGGCCCCTGAATTTTTTATTTATTATAAGCATGATTAGACTAATTTTCGGGTCTTACTAGATTAGTTATGTCGGAATTGATTAGCTTGTTAATGTGGATAAGATAATATGACATGGGTTAAGGGCTTTGAACTATTAAAGTAGTGGGAGAGTGTAAGGCCAATTTTGGCAAGTCATGTAAGTTTAAAAACTATAAGGCATTAAAGTAAGGGCAAAAGGGACTTTATGCAATCATTAATGGTGTAAAAGAAAAGAAAATGGGGTGTCTTGCATTTGGAAAAGAGAGAAAACGAAATTGAAGAAAGAAGGGAGAGAGTTTCGTGAGTTTAGGGAAAAAAAGAAGAGCAAGCTAGGTTTTGATTTTTTCTTAACCTTCAAGAGGGATTTTAAGAGCGAACAAAAAGGGAAAAAGGAAGAGGAAGATTAGAGCTTCCATTAGAGCCAAGAAAATCATTGTTTGGTGAAGATTTAAGGCAAGTTGTTTTTAATCTTTTGGAGTTTTGAAAGGTTTTTGGTTCAAACAGCTTAGGAAAGGTATGGGTATAAGTATTCTAGGATAATTTCATGCAACTATAAAGTTTCCTTCTAGAAGAGAACAAGAGCAAAATTGAAAGGTTAGTGATCAAATAGAGTCACCTAGTACCTAGTACCTGCTTCCAAGAAAGTTTTGAGTTCCTAGGCTGAAGATCTCTAGGGGAAAGGATGGTGGGAGCAATAGATGATGTACCAAAATATGAACCAGTCATAGTCAAAGGAATTAAAGTTACTCATGCCAAAGATGAGGAGTTTGGATGCCAAGTAGCCTCAAGGACCTTGTTTGAAGTCTCCTTAGATGCTACATTGGTGGAGTTTTTAGTATAAGAAGGAGAAAGAGGAAAATGTCCTTCTTGGAAGATGATTGACCAAGTTCTAATATTAAAAAATCTATTCAACATATAAAAAAAGGAAAGGAGAAGTAAAATTAGAACACAAAGTTTTGAAAACTAGAGAAAGATGAGAGAAAATGAAAAGGGGAAAAGATAATAATGCATTTTGAGTCCCACAAAATATTCTAACAAGGAAACTTCAATACCTGGAAAAAGATTAGAAAAGGCAAATAAGAAGATGAAAAGAGAGTAGCAAAGTAGTAGTACAACTAAGATGTCACTAAGAGCAACACAAGATTTAGTAAGAAAGACATTTTCTAAAAATCACCAAGGTAGAATCGTAGAGAGAAACTATATTTTTTCTCTTTGAAAGACATGATTTCTTTTAGGCAAAAGGGTCATATTTAACCCTAAGATTTACATCCCTTAAAAAATTTAACCCTAACATCTGACAAACGTTAAAATTTAACTCTAAGTTAATAAAGAAACTGATGACAATAATTGCCAGGTCAATGAAGACCTGACATATGTTTATAATATTTTAATAGTAAAGTAGGTCCATATTGTCTCTTTTGCCCTCGATAACCATATACTGATATCCCCCTCCAACCTCTCTCACTCTCTCCACCACCTGCCTCGACGTGAACCTCATATGTTTTCTATTCACAGCCTTAAAAATCCCTTATAAACTCAATCCAAAAGACAAGGATATTATATCAAATGCATATACAATTCCACATTGTATTTGTTATGCTATTGACAAAATAGAGAAGATGGGAGAAGCAAGGACATTTACTGCTATTCTTTTTAATCAAAATACACCACACAAATGCTCTATATAAAGAGATTACAGTTAAAAACCAAAGCAGGGAACTAGGAAACAGAGAAACCATTTAGTAAAAACCAACTGAAAGAATGGACTCCACTACTGACTACTCCTAAAGACTCGGTCAAATCAATTAACTAAAAAAAATTCCCAACAATATTGGTTCATCTCAAAATTGATCACTGCATTTATTCTCGTAAAATTTATTGTAGCTACATCGTTTGCTTCTGCTACTTCTTCCTACAGAGTTGTCA
>JANZXV010000009.1:7260785-7271157 GCA_027576455.1 Erythroxylum roigii
ATTAATTACTATATTTTAATTAATTAATGAATTATATTTTAATTAATTCTATTGTAATTAATTATAATGCACTTAATTAATTAATATTAAATTTATGATCTTTATTATAAAATTGTTATAACAAAGTAATGGCTCTCATTCCTCTCCTATTTGAGGGGAATAGAGCATTACCTTAAACCTAGGAATGAAAACATTACCTATTCAATGATACCATCTTACCAAACAATACTTTTCATTCCATACCTGTATCTATTTTTTCAAACTCCCAAAACAAGCACACCCTCAATCAAGTAGAGTTATTTTGGGAAAAGAATGATTTATTACAGAGCTTGAAATTAAACCTAATTTAAAATTCCCATTTATTACATTATTGAAACCCAATTGCGGTAAGCTTATCTTTCAAATTTCTGAAGATCATTTTTACTGGCCTAAACGAGGGCTAGACAGAGAAAGAGACTGAGAAGAAATGGACAGAGGTTTAACATATTCCACAGCCTCACAATCAACGAGTCCTCTATGCTTCTCCAACTGCACCGTTATGTTGAAGCACAAGCAGCAGCTCCCGCCGCAAATAGGGTTAGGCCCAGCTACCAGCCGCAAAACAAGTCAACTAATGTCTGTTAAGGCGAGCTCTTTGGGTGTTCCTGCTATTGGAAGACAGACCTTGTCCAGCAACTGGGATTTAACAGCCCTGTCTTCCTTGGCTTCTTCTGCTCCGGTGCTTCCAAAATTTGAAGAGCTTGACACTACCAATATGCTCCTTCGTCAAAGGATCATCTTCCTTGGTTCTCAGGTCTTTCTCGTTTCTGGAAGCAGTAATACTTGGGAGTATGGGTGGATTTTTAGTGGAATTTACTCTTCTCGATTAGTATAAAGATGAATCTTTCCAAATTATTTGAGGTGTGCTGGATTAGTTGTTGGGATCAATTTTTCACATTTATACCTCGCAATGTTGCTCCCATATAGCAAGCCAATATTCAAATGACAATTTTGTGGGATATGTATTAGGGCATAATTGCGCATGTTAGTTCATTATGTTAAGTTGTGTTTTAGGCAAAATAAGTCAGTGATTCTAGATTGATGTCTTTCCACCTGATGTTTGATTTTTGAACTTTTAAGATAACATAGAGCATGAGTTAAAAATTTTGGTTCAGATATCGTTATTCTCTCTTCTCTTCATTCTTTTTTTAATGTTTTTTGTTGTTTCAATTGCCTTATTTATATCTAAATTTTATGATTACTGAGATCATTCAACTCCTTGAAACATGTCTGGTCATCCAATCTTGAGGATTCTCACAATTGTTATTGTGGGAAAATTTGACTATTTTAGGATTTCCTGTTTAGCTAGAAAATCTCATGATCATGGAATCTCATTGTTTTTGCTTCTTTATCAGTTGTTAGGGCAATATATATATAATTGACTCTCTTGTACTCTTGTAAACTAAGTAATGGGAAAAAAAAAATTCTCAAAGTTTGACAGTAAAGTCACATAAAATTCCATTCCCTCCTTGCCAATTAGATCACTTGACTTTTTTTCTTGCATTTCCTTGAGATCATAAGATCTAAGAGATGATCACTGTAGATTATCCACACGCCATCTATTGTGACTGCACTGCCTTTACTCTCAAGGTTGCTAAAACTGATACATCTTTACTTCTTTTTTTTTTCCATGTTATCCTGAAAATTTTGCACTCAGCAACAGTCCGTAAATTCAACATGTGATCCATGTCAGCTATTATTAAATTAAAACAATGTCTTCCGCATGCACCATTTGATATCATTCATGATGTGTTAGTAAATTCAACTAGTGCCTAACTCAAAAAGAAAGGGACTCGAAGCATAGCCCTTCCATATACCCATCTTTAAAGGAAAGTCTTCCATATGATCCCTGCAGTTCATACACAATTATCTGTCCTTTTGAACACATCTGTTTAGGCATTAAATATCTTAATTGGCTGACTCAAAGTCAAAATACTTTATCAATTATTTATAAGTCTTCTGGTTGTAGAATTGGTTGAGAGAATGTAAATGAAATTTACTCGTTTGAAAAATCCTGGTGGACAGGTAGATGATGTGACGGCTGATTTCATAATAAGCCAGCTTTTGTTTTTAGATGCTGAAGACCCAAAAGAGGATATCAAATTGTTCATTAACTCACCTGGTGGCTCCGTTACTGCTGGTATGTCCATAAATTTGATATGATCTGCACGAAATTATGTTCCTCTAATTTTCTCCTGTCTTAACCTATTTTGAATTTGGGTAAGTTTATGCTGCTTCTCCAGTCCTAAAATCCTGCTTTCATGGAGTATTGTTTTAGCATACTCAAAATGATAACTATTCGAATTCCTCATCTGGGAGGTATGTGTTCTTTGACAAACTTTGTGAACATATCTTGTCAACCTTCAAGTGGCTCTAATGGGTATTCTGATACTATGTTGAAAAGCGTCCATTAACGCTTATGAACACTAATTCTCTGATTGCGGAACCTGCAAGATAATATTCCTTACTTGGCCATGTATAGGATCAGGTAGAAAAACAGTTGGTTTATCTTATTCAGTTGTTGCGTAGAATTCATTACTTTAAAGACCTCCAGATAACTTTGTTGATTCTTAATTTTTTTTTCCCCTTTATGGTTGAATAAAGGATTGGGAATTTATGATGCAATGAAGTTGTGCAAGGCTGATGTTTCAACTATTTGCCTGGGACTTGCCGCATCTATGGGAGCATTTCTTCTTGCTTCTGGTACTAAAGGCAAGAGGTTCTGCATGCCTAATGGAAGAGTGATGATCCATCAGCCACTTGGAACAGCTGGAGGAAAAGTAAGTTTTACCCATTTGAGGCAATTGTTTGAGTTCCTCACAATGTGCATTCTGTATTATACGTCCTAGTGGTATCTATAACTGAGTTCCAGTTTCATAGACATAACAGGTAAATCAAGCGGAATCGTACTCACCTAAAAACATATGGCTTAGATTGAAATTTTGCATGACCCTGTATCTTAGCCTTCTATGTCAGTATCTTAAGAGTTTGAATATGAAGCACCACTAGTTTTTTTATGAAGAATATGTATGAACCACTACAAGGGCTGTTAATTCAGCTACAACAATTAATGTTGCATGCTGCATACAACAATTACTTTTTGGTTGACTAATTGTGCTCCAGTCAAACTGCTTTAAACATGAACTGTTAAGGAAAAGAAATTACCTGTATTTCATTCAATATAGTTGGAGTAGCAGCGAATGTGTGTCTTTGAAGTGATATTTATCTCATTCCGGAGGTGTTTTGTGAGGATCATCTTTCTATCTTTGACTTGTGTAACTATAACCATACACTAAAATATGTTGAGTTTTTACCGGAAATTTTTTACCTGAGTATTTTGTTGGAGAAGTTGGAATTGAATATGGCGTGCATTTATGTTTGACTCTATGCATATTAGAATAGTGATACTGATTTCTTATGCAATTGCAAGGAATTGAACTGTTGTTTTCTGTTTTTTTTTTTCTGAATTTTTTGGAATTGAGCTGTTGTTTTATGTTTCTTTTCTGATTTTTTTTGTTCATGTTTGAGATGAAAGCTTGTAGTGAAAACATCAACATTCAGATAGCAATTTCGATTTCACTGGAATACCAATTACTACCAAATATCCAAACACACCTTTGAGTTTTGACTAGAATCTTTATTTTTGCTGACATATTTAAATTAATTTATGGATGACTATTTAATTTGATGTGTTTTTAGGAATTTCTTGCGTGTATTTTTTATCACGTTTCATATTTTTTTCAGTCAACGGATATGAGCATACGCATAAGAGAAATGAACTACCACAAAATTAAGCTAAACAAGATCTTGTCAAGAATCACTGGGAAGCCTATTGAGCAGGTTCGCAATCAAATAAATTTCAATATTTTCCTCCATTAAACATCTCATGATTATGGTCTGTTCGTTTTGGACGATAACCCTTGTTTGTTCTGATTCCCTATCCTGTCTTAGATTGAAGTTGATACTGATCGAGACAATTTTATGAATGCATGGGAAGCAAAAGAATACGGGTTGGTAGATGCAGTTGTTGATGATGGAAAACCAGGACTAGTTGCACCTGTTGCAGATTTTGCTCCCCCACCAAAGACCCGAGTTTGGGATATGTGGAAAATCGAAGGGGGCAAGAAAGCTAGGAAAGGATTGCCCTCCGAACATAAATTTTTGCAGAATGGGCATGTTGGCGTCCAAGCAGCTGATGATAAAGCCATGGATGAGAAAAAGGAGTAATATAGTATTGCATTAGATTTTAAACATGTTAGGTTCATCGTCTTTTTTCTCAGAAGGAGTATCAAATATGTAAGCAAAAGGAGCCTTTATTTTTAAATTTAGTAAAAAAATTTGTTTGCTTGAGCTTTTGATTTTGATTTTTTCTAATTTTCTTAACTTAGGAAAACAATAAAATGTTTTTATTTTTTATTTCTATTTTTATAATATGATTTACTATTAATTAAATATGATGTTATTTAATTATTTGATATTAATTATTAATAAAAACTATGAATAATTTCATCTAAAATTTATAATTAATTAAATATTGACCTTCAAAAATAAATAAATTTTAATTTAATAATTAGTGATAAATTTAATTTAATTTATAATTTATTTATTTATAAAAATAATTTATATCTAAATTTATCTAATATGTAATTATTAGACATTAATAGTCAAATAAATTTTGTTTTTATTTAAAAAATAAAAACTAAAAACAAGAAACGAATATATTTCAGTAGAAATTAAAATGAGACGTGAGGTCAGAGAATGTCTAGTAATAGGTACCTTTATCCTTAAATCAGTAAAATGGTTGTTTCTAAGACCCACAGGAAATCAAAAAGATTTTTGAGAGTTGTTTGAAGGAAATAAAAGTAAAAAAATACAAGTAAACAATTGTATAAAGAAAACAATAGAATAAAATGGGAATAAAGAATAACAAAACCAAGATAAAAGATAAAGAAATAAATATAATAATAACATAATAACATAAAGATAAAAAAGGTATAGAATAAAAATAAAAGATAAAATAGATCATAATAAACAGACAAGAAAAGAAATAATAAATAAAACAAACACTACTTAACTAAAATGAACAAGACATAAGAATCAAAAGAAAAGGTTCGAAAAGTCTATGAAAAAGAGAAGGGTCTCTTTATGAAAGATCCTTTATTTGTATCTTATTTCTGGAAAGTTCCTATTAAGAGTCAAGTCCTTGATAAGCTTTAGCAAAGTCATATTATTTCTAATCACTTTCTCTCAATTCTTCTTAGATCTTCCTTTTTTTCTCTTACAATCTCTAAGTATAATCGTCTCGCATCTTCTCAATAGGGCATCACGATGTCTTCTCTTAATTTGTCTGAACTATCTAAGTCTTATCTTCCTTAATTTACCATCAATGTTAGTCACTCTCAGTTTGTCTCTTACCACTACATTCTTAACATTTTCTCTTGTTTTAAGGTTACATATCTATCAGAGCATCCTCGTCTCCATTACGATTAACTTATGGCTATGCATGCAACATACCACTCTCATAGAGCATTTACCCAACATACTAGAGTATATCCGAGCGCATACCCTACGGGAATGACATATTGGAGCATATTACATTTTCTTAATTATGGCATCACATATATCACAAGATTCTTAAAGATCAAACTTTCTCATTCCATTAACAAACATAAACATACATTGTCATTACAATTCATAACTCATGTATACACATTCATAACATATGAAAGTTTACAACTCCATACAAAGTGTGCTACATGAAATGAGATGCTAAACCAAAGTATCCAAACTGGACTCATCAGTGTCAACTGACTAAACCTTTGAGCCATATTGTCCCCAAAATGTAGGTACTATATCTTTACTTTATCAACTTAGGGGCTAGAACTCTTTTAGACCTGAAAAATAATGTTGTAATTTTGATGAGTTTGTGAACTCAGTGAGTGAACCATCACGATGTGCTCACTCATGTCAGAACAAAATAACAATTATAAAGTTCAATTCATCAAACACAAAATGTAATACAGTAATTCATACCAAATCACATTCTTCATATTTAGATAATTCAATATTTCACCTCAGTTTAATAAGGCATGTCAATTCAATCGTTCAATAGGGCATATCAATTCGATCATTTAATATACACATCAATGTATATGCAAATGCACATGTGACTCCACTTTATTTTCACTTTGTTATGATCGAGTGTCTCTTGCCCGTCGTGGATACTAAGCTCATTTATGTCCCTATCTGTTGCGGATATTGGGTTCATTACATCTAAGCCTGAGGCTCTTTATCACATTTCTGAGCTTAAAGCTCTTTTCACACGTTGGCTACTCCAGTCATAACTCTTTTATCTGTTCATACATTTCAATGTAATGTGATGCGACATTTTAAAAATTATACATTCAGTATTCCTCATTTGATGCACACAAGTCATATATCGCTTCCTTCGGATCTAAGTCCAGTATCTGTATTCCAGTTATTCACACATTCCACATTTCATATATAATTAGAAAGCACTTCCAACACATTCCCGAATATCAAGCTCCTCATACTATCAATGTCTAGAATCATCATATTCATATAAATAACAATTCAATAATTAAAAGTTAATCAAAATCAATTCATTCATAATGAGAAACATCTAGGTTAACTCACTACACATATAATTCAAACAGAAGCCCACATATAATTGAGTTTACACATCTAGGTTGGCTAACAGTATGCTCCAATAAGTTATTTCCTTGACGATCCAACAATGTCTAGGTGCTGACGATCGACTTGAGCGTCTATAGTCATGCAACACATATATAGTTCACACATCATTAAGTTATTCAATCAAATGAATATACAGTCATGCACATGTATATGTGTCATATTCCATGCATGCTCAATTGACATTCCGGGTGTAACTTTATGCAAAGATCTTAATCCTTCCTAATCCATCCATCATATGTTTATTTAAATTCCCATTCATACTACCTTCATGTTCTTCAATATTCATTTACCCATTTAGGTTCATCTTGGCCCTAATTAACTCCAAAGACACCAAATTAGAGTGACTTATCATCATTTGTTTCAATAATTGCACAAAACTAAGCTCATCATTCCAAGGCACTGCCCACGATCGTGATAAAAGCTAAACATCTAGGCCACGATCGTGCACTGAGGGCCACGATTGTGACAGAACCTAAAATGACTAGGACATGATCGTGCCCTGCATTTTTCCTTCACTCTTCCACAAATTCATCAACCCTAAAGACATATCAAGCACTTCCTACTTTCCATAATTCATACCTTCATATGCAAGTTCAATTCATGCAATTTCAACTACTATGTTAACTATATAAATCTCCTCAAAACCCTACTTATTTGGTCATTCACCACATATCATTATACATGTAATCCTAACTTTGTCAAATTTAATAATACTTCAATAACATCCCTCTTTAATATAACCTCACCCTCATTTATACTTCAAATCTCTACCTAAACCACCCGTTAAATCCACTATTTTCTAGTATCAAAAGTGAAACAGAAACCCTCGATTCATCCATCAAATTCTAGCACTTCATCATCAATACTATATGCAATACATCCCAATTCAATCATCACAAATATTATGCTAACATATATCACAATAGGGGAAGAAATCACTTACTTATTTAGCACAAAGCTTCCTCAATTACCAAGCTAACCTCTCCTTCCAAGCTTGCAAACATAAAGCATATTCCAAGAACTAGATGAAAACACAAAGGGACTTCAACAAAAAGATGAAGATAGCTAGATTTTGGAGTGGTAAGTTATAGTATTTTGGGAAAAACTCAAAGTGTAAGGGTTATGTGTGTGAGTTGGCGGTGAGGAAGATAAAGAGGGTAAATGTAACAAGAACAAAAGCAAAATAGTCTTTCAAGTGTGGGAAAAAAAATCATGGGTTTAAGTGTATGGTGAGAATATGGACACTTGGCATGGCACTTGTCATGCTAAGATCCAAGCCATATGTTTCATCCTTTAGCTACCAATTGTCACTCAATATTTGGTCCATTTGTCACTCAACTACACCACCATTTGTCACTTATTTGTTCTAGCCATTTATCACCCAATTAGTTAGCCATTTGTCACTAATTTCCAGTGCCATATGTCACCATTCCATAAGCCTAACTAACCTAAATTTTCATGTATCAATTTATCTTTCCATTTAACATTTTTCTTATACTAGATGCATATATCACTTCATCAATCACCTAATTGTAACAATAGATTCCAAATTAATCAGTATAGTCCATCAAACCACAATTCGAGACATATTTAATACACAATTACATTTTAATCCTTTAAAATCTTTCATAACCCGAAATATGTCAATTGAGTGCATTCCTTGCAATGCTTCTAAATAATAATTCATGTATGTACGTAAGTATTATGCATGTGAATGGAATGCACCTCATAATGATATATCTGATATGCCTCAGTAATATAAGACTCTAACCCTCGGTAAGGTTTGAGAGCAGGCTATTACAATGTACCTATTTGATGAGCTAACATTCGATTCTATAGAGCATGTTTGACTTAATTTCTAAACAGTAGAATTTACCTTTTATTTTAGTGGCATCTTCTTCTCATGTAAAACTCCTGATGCACCTATCCATTTAAGTCATCGTGATTTGATACGGTGAACTATGTTTTCATCTATCTTGTCATTGCTTTGGATGATGGATCTAAGGTACTTAAAACAATCTTTTTATGGTGTCACTTCTAAACCAATCTTTATCTCTACCTTTGATGCCACCTTATAGCCCGAAAAGTTAGTCTCTAAGTATTTCGTTTTAGTCCTGCTTAATTTAAAGTCTTTCAGCTCTAGCATATCCTTCGAAAATTCTTGCTTGACATTGCCATCCTCCTTTGTCTCACCAAAATAATCAATGTCATCAATAAACAATATATAACAAGGCACATCCTCTTAGATATTCTTGGTAATATCATTCATCACTACTATAAACAGGAAAGGGCTCAATAAGGATCATTGTTGTAGCCCAGTATCGACAGAGAAATGCTTTGAATTTCTTTTTGTTGTTCTTACTCTAGTCTTAACACCTTCAAACATATCCTAATAACCTTTGTATAGGTCATAAGAACTCCTTTGACTTTTAACACCTTCGTATGACTTCCTTAGGTACCTGTCATAAACCTTCTTTCAGTTAACAAAAACTAAAAACTATAAAAAAAAATAAAATTGAAACCAAACAATTGTTTAGCAAGTTGCTTGTTTAAAATATAAGCTTACTCGAGCTAGTTTGGGAATACTTTATATTAGGCTTGATTAATCCCAAAAGGTTTTATACTAGTCTAGATCATTCACAACCTTTTAATAAGCAGAATAACCTAACTCATAAAATATAAAATAAGGTTACCTCAACTCAGATTAAATAGATATCCTTTTATTGGGATAAGGAAACTGGACATGACTTTTACATTTTAGAATGTTTAATAGAACCTTTAAAGTCACCAGAAAAGAAAACTTAAGACTGATATGAGTTATTAATTGAAACTGACAAATTTTAATGATTTGGTGTTTTTAACAATATAAAAGAAAATAATTCAATATTTATTTTACGAATTATTAATGAAAATGATTAATTTTTGTTCATTTATTTTTACAACGTTAAGGGTTTGTTTAAATATTTTATTTTTATTAAATATTTATTAAAGAGGTTTTTATCCCATTCATAATTGCAGTAGTTGAGCATACCCAGATTCTCTAATTAGTAGTGTTTCAAATAACGTATTGATGTGTGCTTTTATATATTCTAAGCATATAATGTAAATTGGGGTTGTTTGTTTCCGTTTTTTTCTACCATTTTTTGTTGTCGTTTTTGTAAAAAGAAAAACAGGTAAGTAAAACGTGTTTGGTTTACACTGTTGTGATTTTTTGTTTCTAAAAATAAAAAAAAAACCACAACAGTTTTATAGAAACCAGAAAACATCGTTTTTTTGAATTTTGACAACATATTTTCTTCGACAGAAAAACAATATATCCCTATTTCTATCTCGAGTAATAATAATAATGACAATAATAATAATAATATTAAAAGTACAAAATTTATAATAATAATTAATAATTAATAATAATAATAATAAGATAATTAATTTGATATAATAAAATTAATAATATTAAAAATAGCAAGTAGAAAATTTATAACAATAATTAATAA
The DNA here is from genome assembly GCA_027576455.1 of Erythroxylum roigii. Lineage (NCBI taxonomy): Eukaryota > Viridiplantae > Streptophyta > Magnoliopsida > Malpighiales > Erythroxylaceae > Erythroxylum > Erythroxylum roigii. The sequence goes on from JANZXV010000009.1 coordinate 7,271,036, forward strand.
AAAATAATAATAATATTATTATTAACAATAAATAATAATAATAATAACTTATTAAAAATTAATAATAATAATAATAATAATAAATAATAATAATAATAATAGCTTATTTAAAATTAATAATA
>JANZXV010000009.1:7295850-7315780 GCA_027576455.1 Erythroxylum roigii
TTTCCATCCTATTCTATGTGGGTTTATTTATTTCAGTTCTGTCCAGGTTTAGAAGTACAGGGTTCATACTTCTCCAATTTCATTTCTAGCTCCTAAAATCCTCTAAATCCTAGTTGTGTTTGCAAGGTAAGTCTTTGGGAACTTACGTGAAGATATACAGCTTCCGCTAATAAAGAAATCTACATCACTTCTTCTCAAAAAATAGTCCCCTTCCTGGAGATCCCTTGAGGTATCTCAGAATGCGGTAAGTTGCTTCGAAATGAACCTTCTTAGAAGAGTGGATAAATCGATTGATCAAACTGACAGCGAAAGCAATATCTGGTCTTTTATGAGACAAATAGATTAACTTCCCAACCAATCTTTGATATCTCCCAACATCAACTAGGTCAACTCCAACATCACTAAGTTTTTCATTGGGGTCTACAGGCATGTCAGCTGGCTAACAACCTGTCATTCCTATATCAGAAAGTAGATCTAGTACATATTTCTATTGGCTTATCACGATCCCCTTCTTTGATCTTGCAACTTCCATTCCCAATATCTTCTTTGATCTTGCAACTTCCATTCTCAAGAAATACTTCAGTGGTCCCAAGTCTTTGATCTCAAATGCTCTTGCCAAACTAGCCTTCAAGTTGTCGATTTCTTCATGATCATCACCTGTGATGATGATGTCATCCACATATACCAGCAAAACAGTCATCATCTCACTTTCCTTCCTTTTAAAGAATAAGGTGTGATCAGTCTGACCTTGAGAATATTCTTTTTGTTTCATTAAACTTGTAAATCTTTCAAACCAAGCTCGAGGTGATTGCTTCAAACCATATAGTGCCTTTTTTAGCAAGCACACTTGAGATCCAAACTCAGCCTCAAAGTCAAAAGGAGGTTCCATAAACACTTTTTCTTCAAGTTTTCCATTCAGGAAAGCATTCTTCACATCTAGTTGGTGTAGAGGCCAATCTAGGTTCACTGCAACAGATAATAAAACCCTCACTGTATTGAGTTTCGCCCTTGGAGCAAATGTTTCAGTGTAATCCACGCCATAAGTCTGAGTGAAACCTTTTGCTAACAATCCTGCCTTGTATCTCTCGAGCGTTCCATCAGAATTATACTTGACTGTGAACACCCATTTGCATCCTACCAACTTCTTTCTAGCCGGAAGAGCTAGTTTTACCCATGTCTGATTCTTCCTAAGAGCATTCATTTCCTCCAAAACTGTTGCCTTCCATTCAGGAACCTGTAAAGCTCCTTGTATAGACTTTGGAATTTCCACATGATTAAGATGTGAGATAAAACAAGAAAAAGGAGACAAGTTTTGAAGAGATACAGAGTTAGACATAGGATATTTGATAGTGCATTTCTTAACTCCTTTTCTAAGAGCCACAGGTAAATACATATCAGACTTAGGAAGATCAAGATTAGACTCAAGATTTAATGGAATAGGACCAAGAGAAATTGTACCTGGTCATGGGCCTTTTCTGTGTTATGCATAGGCATGGCTGGCTATATTGCTTTTGATAGGAGCTTCCTAGAGTACGTTTGACCAAATTTCTTGTCATATTTTGGAGTTTGTTGTGTGGCATCATGGTTTCTAGTTATGACAGATTCATTATCCAAATTATTTGTGCTTAAATTTGAATCATTGCCTTGACTGTTTTCCTTTTCCAAATTGTTTTCCTCTTCCAAATTGTGGTTGAGATTCTGAAAATGACTTCCCACAGATTGAAAATTCACACTTAAAAAAATCCAAAGCAGCCATACTTACCAGCGAATCTTCCTGACTCCCCCTGACCGAATACTCCCCCTAAAGAGGAGGAGAGAAAAAAAGTGTTTTTTCAAAAACAAATGGTGTCCATGGTTACAAATATTTTTTAAAAATTGGATCAAAACATTTGTAGTCTCTTTTGAGAGGCTGAATACCCAAAAAAGGTACACTTTCTTACTTTAGGATCAAGTTTTGTCTTATTTTTATCTTGATTGGAGACAAAAACAATGCAACCGAATATCTTGAAGGGTAAATCCAAAAAAAGTCTAGGATCATGGTTATGCTTGCGAAACTTTTGTATAGGAGTTTCAAATTGCAGGATTTTAGAGGGCATATGATTAATTAAGAAAACAACAGTTAAAAGAGTGTCACCCCAAAAAGTTTTAGGCACATTATTTGAAAACAACAATGCTCTTGTGACGTCAAGTAAATGTCTATTTTTCCTTTCCGCTACACCGTTTGGTTGTGGTGTGTCAACACAAGAACTTTGCTGTATAATCTCTTTTTCAAAAAAATTTTTGCCAAAACTTTGGAAAAATATTCCTGGCCATTGTCGTTCCAAAAATTCGTATATTTGCATTAAATTGTTTTTGAACCATATAGTGAATTTTTTTTTAAAATATCAGTAACTTCATGTTTTTCTTTCATAAAAAAAATCTAAGTAAGTCGTGTGTGATCATCAATGAAAGAAACAAACTATTTTTTCCCAAAAAATGTAGGAATCCATGATCGACCCCAAGTATCACTATGGATGAGTTGAAATAGCTTAAATGAAACGTAAGGCTGAGAGGGATAAAAAGATTTGTGATGTTTTGCTAAAGCACATGCTTCACGTTGAAACGAAGATGGATCTTTATTAATAAATAACATAGGAAACAAATGTTTCAAATAGAAAAACTGGGATTTCCTAAACGAAAATGCCATAACAAAATATCTTGATCGCTAGACATAGACTCTAACTTATAATAAGAATTTTGTACAGCCATACCTGAATGCAATCCATCTTCAAAGTAGTACAACCCTCCACATTCCTTAGCACTGCCAATCATCGTCCCCATAGCCAGGTCCTGGAAAAAACACACAGAAGAGGAGAAATTAGCTTGACAGTTAAGGTCACGGGTGAGTTCACTGATGGACAGCAAATTGCAGGACAATTTAGGGCACATGAAGGACATTGTAAAGGATAATTTTGGCTGAAATTTTGACAGTTCCATTGCCGGCAATGGCAGCAAATGTGCCATATGCAATTTGGATTTTTTATTTCTTGCAGTGGGGTTATAAGAAGAAAAAAATTGAGAGCAATATGTCATGTGATCGGTAGCCCTAGAATCTACGAACCAAGGACCAAAAAATTGATTTGAACACGCAAAGGAATAAAGAAATACCTTGCTGGGCTGAAGCACAAGGGAAAGAGGAGTTAAGAGAAAATTTTGGAGAGTTAAAAAGCCTAGAGAGATCCAAAAACAATATTCTATATTTTTTCTCTAGTTTTTTCTTTGTAATTCTTCAGTTTTTCCAATAGTAAAGGTCTTCTATCCTTACCCTTGGTTTTTACCCTAATTTGGGGGTTTTTCACGTAAAATCTATATGTTCATTACTATTCCCTCAGTCCTATTTAGCTGCAAACCTGCTCTAATCCGGTCAATTAGGTTCGCAGCTAAATAGGACTGAGGGAATAGTAATGAATACACAGATTTAATGTGGAAAACCCTCAAATTGGGGTAAAAACTACGGGCAAGAATAGAAGACTTTTACTACTGGGAAAATTGGAGAATTACAAGGAAAAACTAGACCAAAAATATACAGAATATTTTTTGCCTATCTCTTTCTTTCTCTTTTCTATCTCACCTAACTCCTTTTTTTTTCTCTTTGCTTGCTACATCTTCTCTTCGTTCATCTCCTGCCTATTTATAGGCAGGAGAATGAAGTATGGTTGGCCAAGTTGGCCATACTTGGCCGACCATTCTTCTTGTTTTATTAGGCATAGTTGGTGCCTACTATGCCAACCAATCTTTTGTCAACTTTGGAGGCTTCGACATTGGTTAGCTACCATGCTTACCATTGTTGAATGCCTACCATTGTTGCCAATTCTCCCACTTGAAGATTTGATTGAGCGCCAATTAGATCTTCACACTATTCTTTCTACCTTGCCATTTCATGTTGCTTACGTCTCACTCTGTATTATGACAGTCAGAGTGCTTTGTATCTTGCAAAGAATCCAGCATTTCATTCAAAGACAAAACACCTCCGAGTTCAGTATCACTTTGTCAGTGAGAAAGTGGAAGAAGGAACGGTGGACATCCAGAAAATTCATACAATGGAGAACCTGACAGATTTTATGACAAAAGCAATCAATGGTGACAAGTTTATGTAGTGTCGATCCTCGTGTGGCCTGATAGAGACGTAGGCAACATGAAACGGCAAGGTAGAAAGAATAGTGTGAAGATCTGATTGAATCTCAATCAAATCTTCAAGTGGGAGAATTGTCAACAATGATAGGCATTCAACAATGGTAGGCATGGTAGCCAACCAATGTTGAAGCCTCCAAAGTTGACAGAAGATTGGTTGGCATGGTAGGCACCAACCATGCCTTGGCCAACCAGCAAAAAATATTATGTATATTTTTGGTCTAGTTTTTCCTTGTAATTCTCCAGTTTTCCCACTAGTAAAAGTCTTCTATCCTTGCCCGTAGTTTTTACCCTAATTTTGGGGTTTTTCACGTTAAATCTGTGTGTTCATTACTATTCCCTCAGTCCTATTTAGCTGCGAACTTGCTCTAATCCGGTTAATTTTCCCAGCAAGTGGGCACCAGGTTTGAAGAATTAGTTTGCTCCTAAGAAGATTCAGCCATAGCTACAGTAGCTTTCCCGTCCCCCTTCTTTTTGTTTTGAGGTGGCTTCGTATGGAGCTTCCAACACTTGTCCTTTGTATGCCACCGCTTGCCACAAAAATCCCAAGAAAATGGTCTTTTTCTTGTCACCACCACCATCAACGCCCTTGGAAACTAGAGCCACGTCTCCATTTTGTGTCAAGTGGACAGGTTCATTCATCACATGTTTTCGGGCTTCCTTTTGGCGTAGTTAAGAAAACACAGCTCGTATTGAAGGTAAAGGCTGGCGGACAAGAAGTCGGTCCTTGATTTTATCAAAGCTGTGATTGACTCCAGCAAGAAACATGAAGACACGATCATCTTCCTCTCTTTTTTTGGCCCTTGCAAGATTGTTAGGGTTCTCCCATGCATCATCATAACACAAATCCAATTCTTGCCAAAGAGAGAGCATTTCATTGAAATAAGTTGTGACATCTCTATCGCCTTGTTGAGAGCACCACAGTTTCTTTTTCAATTAAAAAATACGAGAAGAGTTCCCAAGATTAGAGTATGTCTCGCTAACAGTATCTCATATTTCTTTTGCATCCATGTATATGAACGGACGACGAATCAGTTCTTCCATGGAATTCAACAACCATCCCGTAATCAGAGAATTCTCATAATGCCAGCACTGGAACGTGGGATTGGTTGCTGCTGGTTTTGGCTTCTCTCTAGTAAAAAATTCAAGTTTTCCTCTGCCATTTAGGGCTAGTTTGACAGACTGAGCCCATTCCAAAAAATTCTGACCATTAAGCCTCACCACTATAATCTGCAAGTATGGCAGTGCAGCAACATCCAAACTGGCTGGAGCAGAGGTGACAACTGGCTGGTCGATTGGTGGACAGGATGTATTGGAGGTACTAGAGATTGTTGACACGATGTGACAGGGAAAAAAATGGAGGAAGGATTTAAAGCGAAAAAATAAACCCAAAAATCTGGAAAAAAAATCAGATTGTAGGCAGGAAAAAATCTGACTTAAAGGATGAAGAGACCCAAAAAATCGAAACTTTAGAGAAAAGAAATCGACTGCAGAATGCAGAACAATGAGTCGGCAACCCCAGGGAATTTTTAAAAAACCCTAATGCTCTGATACCATGTAGTTCTGAGGAATCAAATTATTTTATGATTATCATAAAAAGGTTACAGAGCTGTAGTATAAGTACAATGTTGGAATCACCTAAAGAAGGAAACTACTAACTAGGAACTATAAACTAGGAAACTAAATAAACTAATTTACAGCTGTATCTATTCACTAATTACATAATATTTCCTTTCCTTTTATATCTAAACCGACAGATAAAAATTACAATAATGTAAAATACAATATATTTTGATAATTGGAATTAAGATTTTGGAAGCTTCTGATAGGTATTAGGAATTTACAATTTAAAGAACCTACAAAAGTTATTTACTACCTTCCTTGTGCAGTTAGATACACCTCAGAAGAGTTATTCAGCAAAAGATATTTCTTGGTATGGGCTGCGTTGGATTATCAGCTTTATCTTGATGGAACTATTAACACATTTATTCTACTATAATGCCTTTGCAATGAGGTCAGTCTTTCAGAAACCTTACGTTTTTCTTCCTATGCAGTCTATGTTTATTGATCCCTTTTCTTGTTAAACAGTGGACTCTGGAAAATATTGTCTCCTCTGGATATATTTATCATTGGATATGGGGTATGGCACATTCTTTCTAGAAACAAAAGTTTAAGCATGATTGATTTATTTTATTTGCAAAGAAAAGGAATTAATTTGAACTTGTAAAATATTGAGCCATGTAGCAGATGGCTTTAGTGGTGACCTAAGTTTTATAGTACTTTACAATGCATGCATGGATGTATACATAAATGATACTTTGTCAAACTATTTATCCTTGGTTTTTGAGAAGGCTGGTTGAACTCTGAAAAAACAAATTCATAACTCCTTAATATAAAGATTCTGCCAATTCCTAGTCTTTGAAGGATCATGTAATTGGGACACATTGTGTCATCTTTCCTTCTGCCTGCCAAAGACCGTTGGAGTTGCCAAACATTTTGGTTAGTGAAAATCAGACTTCAGAATCATACATTGGAAGATAGATTGGAATTAACTGTTATACTTTCACATTGTTAATCTTTATGCTACACTGCAGGTCTTGAACTATATGTGGCTAAAGTTGTTCCTTATGTGGCACTATTTTTTATCTCTTTATGGTACACTGCAGGTCTTGAACTTTATGTGGCTAAAGTTTTTCCTTATATGGCGCTATTTCCGATTCTGGTCTCTGGTATGAATCCTGAGTTTCTACTGTTCATTATAACGTGTTAGAAATCTCTAAATTTATCAAAATTTCTGATGGAACTTAATAGGAAGAACACTTCTAAGTAACTATCTTATTTCAGATTTGTGGTATTGAGGTCCCTGAGAATATGCCAAGGTGTATTAATAACTGTTACAACATGGAGAGCTTCTGGAAAAATTGGCACGCTTCATATAATAAATGGCTTGTGAGGTGAATGTTCAACTTATTGAGCTTTTTCCTAACACTATTTTGAGAGAAATGTCTTCTTCACAGATCGTATTATGATGTTAGGTACATGTATATTCCTCTTGGGGGATCTCAGAGAAAGCTGCTCAGTGTATGGATTATATTCACATTTGTAGCCATATGGCATGATCTAGAGTGGTAACTTGTTCTTTTGTCAAATTATCTTTCTGATCACTTAGTTAATCTGCACATAAATACCTTTTGCTTGTCTCATATGTTGTTCATCTTGGCCTCAGGAAACTTCTCTCATGGGCATGGTTAACATGCTTATTTTTTATCCCAGAAATGTTGTTGAAATCAGCAGCAAATACTTTACAGGTGATTTATCTATTTTAAGGTTGTCATAATCTTGATATCACTATGTTACCACAATCTGATCAGTGATTGCAGTGTAGTTTCTCTGGTATTGTGGCCAAGGGCTGCATTTTTTGGTGGCCAAATGGTGCCATGTTGTTAGAACAAAAGGCCAAGGAGTCATTTAACTTGCATACCTGTTGCCAAGAACAATACGCTGTAAGATGGTTATGCTTAGGTATTTGAGGTCAAGGATAGGAATTTCAACAAATGGGGACCTCACAAAATGGAAATATGGACATTTAAGCAAGGGTCTCGTGATGAGGTGTTATTGCAACTGTGTTTTGCTTCCTATCCTATGTTCAGCTGGAGAGAAATCTTAAGTTACCTTTCTGCTCAATATTCCATGATAACTTTCGTTAGGTTCAACTTTGGGTCTTATGGGTGACTCATTATTTGGAAGCTGGTTTCGGCCACTTCGTCTGTTCTTGTAAAGGATCACTGTAGTATCTTATTCTTATCGTCTTACAATACTATTACTTGGACCTCTAACATTGCAGTTGAACAGTATGTTTATAATAATTAGGGTCTCCAAATTTTATGGGCACTACAACCACAAAAGATAAATTATATAATAAGAGAGGATATAGCTTTCAGCTAATTAATTTTAAATATTGTTTTTATTTTTCTATTTTGAGGAATCTCACACAATATATCTTGCCCCTGTAATAACTTGTTGACGAAGCAAAATACCTGTCATGGCTGTACTTTTGTTTTTTCAGGGAAAATGCTATATTCTAGTTTCTTTTGGAGTTATTATTTTCACTTTTGCTAAAACTATTGTTCTCTGATTTTTCATATTCTTGTTCTTTCCAGGTGGAGAGTTCTTTCCAGAAATTTCTGTTTCGTGAATTTAGTGCACTTGCAGGTGCTGTGACTATCACATGTCTGATGGTATGTCCACCAATATGTGAAATATTTATGAATATTTTATAACTTGTGTGTCGATCCTTCAGTATTGAAATTATGATGCTCTAAAGCCTTGTTGGGTTCGTATTTTCTCTGTTAACATTGCAAGATAAAATCCTAAAGCATCAAAAGTGGGTAGATGGATCAGGATGTTGTCTTTTCTCAAGTGAATGTTATTGTATCATCAATGCTGAATATCTACATGTTTGATCCCATTGAATGCCGAATTTCTGTCATCCTTTATTTCTTGGTCTTTACATCGAAGCAAAATATGTTTGCAGTGAAGCATCTGATCCCTTATGCAGGTTGCAAATCTTGTTGGTTATGTGATTGGACCCTCAGGTGTTAATTGGTTGATTTCAAAATTTCTTACAAGAGACGGTATGTGTCTTTTGTGTATAACTTCTGTACTAATATCTGATGTCTCTGAGTAAATTTAGTTTAGTCATCCTGCAATGTTCTCTTGTGTATGCTCTTTGTAGGATTGCCAGTGCTGGGTGGAATGTTTTTATCATTTTATGTTGGAACAAAGGTAAAGAATGTAATACACCACCAGTCTAATCATAAACTATTCATGATTGCATTTGCCCGTGTGAGTTGATATTGGTTGAAACCTAATTGTTTGCAGATTATGTTCCACATTGACGATGTAAAGCAAAGGAAGCCCTAAATCAAAGTGTCCTATGAGGTTCTTCCTCCTTCCAAAACTGCTGACTGCTGCTTTTGACGATATCTTGTATTCTTTGTGTATGAAGGAAATCTCTGGCCAGAAGAGCAGGAATATCAAGTTACGACATGAGTAGAACAGAATGAGCCTCTTGTCTAGCCCTGAACCAGACCATTTAGGTAATACTTTGTAACAAATGCAGACTCTTAGTGCGGCTTGTTTAGAAAAGAAATCAATGAGAAGCCATCCTTTTCCGTTGACGGCGATGCTGAGTCTTGATACCTGGCATTGTCCTCAGTTGGAAGATGTATTTTTTCCGAAGACATGGAATACGCGCAATGTGTCCAACTGGGGTAAGGAAATCCTCTTTATTAACTTTCCAGCCAAAGGTGGAGAATCACTTGCCTCCATAGGATTAAGGTCGGAGAGGGTTAACAATTGTTTATGTGGAGTAATTTGAAAACTGAATATCAGACTGTTCAACACCATGGTCTACATTTACATAAATGATTAGGTTGAATGGTCTAAGCAAAGTAACTATAGAACTGTCTATGCAGCAACTTAGCAACCAATATTGTTTCATCCAGGATAACCTGTTATAGATTTTCAATAATCCAACAAAAGTACAAGATGGTTGAATCCTTCTATTTGTTACTACTCTAATAGTCTCTCCCACGTACACCCAGTTCTTGGGGTAATGAAATACAAACTTTAATTAGATGAATGTAATACAAATCACTTATTGTGTAAATCGAGGTAGTGAATTAGGTTTAATTAGTGTCTGTAAGATTCAATGTCTTTATTCTCAATTAGTCATCGCCAAAATTTTAAGTGAGCTATAATCCTACTATCACAAACTTCATTTTGCAGTTTCCTGAATTTAGAGGCATTTAGGAGAGGGCAGGGACCTGTTACACCAATTGGACAACCCTTCACACTTGATTTAAGAGGAAATGCATGTATGTACTTAAGTTTTCATCATTTAAAACCAAAGATATCTTTACTTTTTTAAATTGTGATATAAACAATTAAGTTTCAACTAAGATAACTTGCAAAAGGTTCAAGTGAAAAACCTTAGAAAAAGGTGTTATAGAATAAAACTAGCACTAGATTCAGAAGTAAATTGATGTTGATCCTCTTTTGAGTTTGCATTACAGAGAAATAGAAGCAAACTAGTGCCAGAATTGAATTTATAACTGGTATCAGACTTTTCTTTGTTACTCATACTAAAAGTTTTTAAACACAATTGGCATCATATGTGCTTCCGAGATAGGTGTCAAACATGCGTTTTAAGTTGTTAAGAGTTTTTCTATTTCTAGTTGTTTCTTTTAGAATTCTAGGTTGTTATTTTCTTTTAGAATTCTACTTTTAGGATTTTATGCCCATAAGAGGTTTTTCTATGAATGCAACTAACATATTATCATTATTATTATTGAATCAGAAACTTTTGAAGAGTTTCCTTCAATCTTTTGGAATATTCTTATTTTAGGTTTACTAGAAACTTAGGATCTTATCTAGCTTTTTGTTAGCAACCAAAATCCATAATCTTATTACTTCCAATCCCTTCTTTTCTAGTGTGTGGCAATTCATATCTTTCTTAGTGTTTTCATGTTTGTATACTTAAGTCAACCTATAGTGTTAGAATGGTCCTTGTTCCTATCATATTAATATTGAATCTCATCAATCTTGCTAGTAAGAGTCATATCAGAATATAGCCTCAGAACACAATTCTATATTTACATTTGTTCTTCATATTACTTTTAACATTTTCAATATTCTTGAGTCCTTTTACCATACATTCAATTTATATGCCCTCGTTGTTGTTTTAAGATTCGTTAAGAACACTCATTCAAGCCCAAAAAAAAAAGTCTTGTTATTATTTCTTGAATTTTCACATTAATTAAAAAACAAAAGTTGTTAGTCACAATAGAGCCCTAAAAAGTGTCATCTGAAGCTTACATTGAAATGGGTGTCTAGTTGCAATATTTATTACAAGCAAGGGTTTCTAATTGCTCTCCAATAAGGATATATCAAACATATCATATTTATTCATTGTTTTAATTTCATTATTGTTTAATTCAAACTTGTTTTTATTCTTCTCCTTTTTTATTGGGTCAAATTGGGTTCCTTCGAACTCAATTTCTTATTTTGAGTTTTCTTGTTCACTAGCCTCTAGTTTCATTTCTTTTTTTTTAATATTTCCTATCCAAATTTGCTTCTTTAGGGGTATTTGACAAAAGGGGAAGATTTAAACTATTTTTTTGGATTTAAATTGTCTAATTTTCAAAGATTTTTTAATCAAGAGATTAAGTTGTTTCGAGTGAAAATTTGAGAGAAACGAGCGAGGGAGTGTTTTTATTACTAATGGTTAATGTCAGTACATTATGGCTCAAACTTCAAGAATTTTTTTTCAAGGATAATTAAATGAGGAGGAAAAAGTGGAAGTGGATTGTGATTCTTCATGAACGTCATCCAAGGACAATAAGACCAACTTATTTAACAATTAAGTGAAGTTAAAAGATAAATTGTAAAAAGATGAAGCTGTCATAGTTAGCCTACATCATAATATACCTCTAGTTGTTTAAATGGATAACTTTGAGGTGTATGATAAGGTTAAGAGTGCTCTAACTATTTGAGAGAGCTAAACTTGGGATGGTAGATGAGGAAGAACAAAGAGACAAGAAGGGGGTAGATTCAATTTGGATATAAAAGAGGATATAAGGAAAGAGCAAAAAATAACTTGGGTAGATCAAGATGACATTACCACCTTTCATGGAAGATAGATTAAGATACCTACTTAGATTGGGAGAAGCATAGGAGCTAGTTTTTTATTTTTATAAATTTTTGGAAGAGAAAAAGGGTAAACTGGCTATTGCAAAATTGAGTTATGTTGTAGATTGGTGGGATCAATAAATTCTCTCTAGGAGGAGGAATTGAGAACTACCCATTAAAATATGGGGGGAGATGAAGATAGTGATGTCGAAATGTTTTGTACTAAGTTCCCCCTGTAGGAATTTCTATCAAAGACTACAAACGTTTGCTTAAGGTTCCAAAAATTTGGAGGAGTATCATAAGGAGATGGAGGTTACTATGGCTAGGGTGAACATAGAGGAAGATCATCAGTGGCTTGATTTATTTGTGGATTAAAATTAGAAATTGTCAATATCATGGAGTTACACTACTATATAATGTCAAGAGGATGCAGTACATATAGCTATAAAGGTAGAGAGGAAACTTAAAAGGCCCTTTAACCGTTTTGATATTTCTAGTACAAATTCTTCATCTTGGAGCAAACCAGAGAGCAAATTTGAAGACAAAACACCAAATCCAAAACATGATGCAACTGAATCAAAAGTGCATATGCCAAGTGGAGAGAAAGTTACTATTGACTTCTCTTCATTTACTAGGAATTGAGGTTTCCAATGCTTCAAGTGCTTAGAGAAAGGATATATTTCCTCACAATTCTTAACAAGAGAGTGGTGATGATGACGGAGAATGGAAAGTGTGTATCTAAGAGTGAAGAGAAGACAAATGGTAATATGCCTAGATTGGAAGAAGCTAGTGATGATGAGTGTATTGTAATGCCAAAGAGGGAAGGATGTTGGTTACTACGAGGGCATTGAGATATAGATGAGAGAGGATTATGAGAATGAATAGTGAAGCAATCTCTTCCACACAAGGTATGCCATTAAAGATTGAGTTTGTAGAATAATTATAGATAAAGAGAGGTTTACCAACATTGCTAGTTTAGAATTAGTGGAGAATTTGTGATTGTCAACCATGGAAGAGCCTAAACCATATAACTTACAATGATTAAATGATAATGAAAGGTTAGGATACTAAAATAGATGTTGGTTTTTTCTTAGTTATAAGTTATAAGGATGAATTGTTATATCATGTTGTTCCCAAGATAAGCTAAACACATTCTTTTAGGGCATCTTTAGAAATTTAATAAGGGAACTACACAAGATTAATACAAGAATATTTATTTATTTACCATTAATGACAAATTGATTACCATTGCTCTGTTGTCACCGAAACAAGTCTATAAAGATCAGTTCTAGATTAATCGGAGTGAGCATGAGAGTTTAAAGGGAAAGAAATAAAAGAAAATAGTATGGGGTAATTCAAGTCTTTTGAAAACAATAATATTGAGAGATAAACAGGGAAGAGAAGCGAGGTTGGTAGCAAGAGTGGAGGATGTGAGAGATACATTCTTGGCCAAGTGTCAAATATTTTCTAATTTTTTAGAAGTAGGTGTTGATTGAAGGACAAATCATTTTAAAGAGAGGGGAAACGATGAGAATCAAGAATCGAATTAAGCAAAAAGAGCTCCTACATAGGGGATATATGAAGAAGGGCTTAAACATCTTGTGAAAGGTTCAAGTCAAACATTAAAAAAGGGAGCAATCCTTAAAAAAAAAAGGTTTGTTGAATGTAATTGACTTCAAACTTACAAGTAAATCAATATAAGTCCTTTATTGGATTTATAACATGGAGAAGCAGAAGCAAACCAATGTTAGACTAATCTTTATTACGCACACTAAAAGTTTTAGAATACAGTTGGCACCCGTGTGCCTCCTAGACAATTATCGAACACATGTTTTAATTTGTTATGATTTTGTTATTTCAAGTTATCATTTCCTTTTAGAACTTTACTTTTAAGGTTTATTCATATTGGAGGCTTTCTTATGATTGTAATTAATTTTTTGTTATTAATATTATTATTGAATAAATTTTTTTAAAAGAGGTATCTTATATATAAACCATTCCACCTCTGTAATTAAAAATGATTATGAAAATTTACATAGTATAATTGGACTATAAACAATTAAGTTTCAACTAAGATAACTTGTAAAAGGTTCAAGTAAAAAACCTTAGAAAAAGGTGTTATAAAATGTAACTAGCACTAGATTCAGAAGTAAATTGATGTTGATCTTTTTTTGAGTTTGCTTTACAGAGAAATAGAAGCAAACTTATGCCAGAATTGAACTTACAACTGGTATCAGACTTTTCTTTGTGACCCATACTAAAAGTTTTTAAACACAATTGGCATCAATGTGCTTCCTAGATAGGTGCCAAACATGCGTTTTAAGTTGTTAGAGTTTTGTTATTTCTAGTTGTTTCTTTTAGAATTATAGGCTGTTATTTTCTTTTAAAATTCTACTTTTCGAATTTTATGCCCATAAGAGGTTTTTCTATGAATGCAACTAAAATATTCTCATTATTATTATTGAATCAAAAACTTTTGGAGAGTTTCCTTCCATCTTTTAGAATATTCTTATTTTAGGTTTACTAGAAACTTAGGATCTTATCTAGCTTTTTGTTAGTGATCAAAATCTATAATCTTATCACTTCCAATCCCTACTTTTCTAGAGTGTGGCAATTCATATCTTTCTTATAGTGTTTTCATGTTTGTATACTTAAATCAACCTATTGTGTTAGAATGTTCCTTGTTCCTATTATATTAATATTGAATCTCATCAATCTTGTTAGTGAGAGTCATATCAGAATATAGCATCAGAGCACAATTCTATATTTAGATTTCTTCTTGATATTGCTGTTAACATTTTCAATATTCTTGAGTCTTTTTACCTACATTCAATTTATATGCTCTTATTTTTTTAAGATTCGTTAAGAACACTCGTTCAAACAAAAAAAAAGATTCGTTAAAAACAAATTGTTCCTAAGAGCCTTGTTATTGTTTCTTGATTTTTCACATTAATTTAAAAAACAAAAGTTGTTAGTCACAATAGAACCATAAAAAGTGTCATCTAAAGCTTACATTGAAAGGGGTGTCTAGTTGTAATATTTATTTCAAGAAGGGGTTTCTAATTGCTCTCTGATAAGGATACATCAAACATATTATATTTATTCATTGTTTTAATTTCATTATTGTTTAATTCAAACTTGTTTTATTCTTCTTGTTTTTTATTAGGTCTAATTGGGTTCCTTCGAACTCAATTTCCTATTTTGAGTTTCCTTGTTCACTAGCCTCTAGTTTCATTTGTTCTTTTTTTATTATTTCCTATCAAAATTTGCTTCTTTGGGGGTATTTGACAAAAGGGAAAGATATAAACTATTTTTTGGATTTAAATTGTCTAATTTTCAAAGATTTTTTAATCAAGAGATTAAGTTGTGTCAAGTGAAAATTTGAGAGAAACGAGTGAGGGAGTGTTTTTATTACTAACGCTCAATGTAGGTACATCATGACTCAGACTTCAAGAAAAAAAATTCAAGGATAATTAAAAGAGGAGAAAAAAGTGGAAGTGGATCGTAATTCTTCATGAACATCATCCAAAGCCAATAAGACCAACAGATTTACCTATGATTAATAGTTTATAGGAGAGGTTTGAGAATAACAAATCATCGAAATGTGTTTAATTAGGATGTAGGCTGAGATAGAACCAAAGAACCGGATTCCTAACAAATTCAACACTTTCATCACTTTGCATGTTTTTTTAATTTGTTTTTCTTAGTTTAGTTTCATTTTATTTTCTTATTTCAAACCAGCCAAACCTCCCTAAACCTAAACACCGATTGATTTTATTTTATAAACTTTACACACACGCTTTATAGGATTGACCTAGACTCACCACTGCTATAGTAGTAGTCTAGTTTATTTTGACTAGCATTATAGCACGCTGTCAATAAACCCTCAATTATCAAGTTAATAATCATTGGAAGAGTGATCTTATTTGAGAAATTAATTATCCAATATATAGCTTCAGATCTAATTGAATAAGTTGAGGAAAGCTTTATGAATCGAGAGATTGCAATTCTTGAATGTTTGAATTCACTAAGGGTTAATTGATTAGATCTTGAAAGAGAGCAATCAATACCTCAGGAAATCTAGGATCAAGCACATAATTGAATCAACAATAGTAAATGAAACAAAATAAGGAAAGAATAAGTCTTAAGAATTCAATCTTGATCATAACCTTAAATTTAATTGGCAACTTACTTGTTATTTGAATTAATTGCTTTGTTTCATTCTTTGTTTCAATTTTTGTTATCTATTTTTTATTCAAATCACATTCTAAATACCGTAGACACAGTAGGTTTAAATTATTAACCTTGCATAATCCTCTTGGGAACAATAACCTCATATACTACAAGATATGATCCTTATACTTGTGGTGTATTGAGGGTTTTATTAGATATGGAACTTGCTCAACAATAGACCTAAGATAGCTCCATAAGGTTGAGTTATGTAATGTAAGGTGTGCATGCTAGATCATTAAGGTCAAGATTGTCAAGCAGTACAACCTGAGCATGTGGACTACTTGGGGAATGCTCATAGACCCCAAAATAATACATATGGTAACATATATAATCCAGGATGGAAGAATCACCCCGACTTTTCATGGGGAAATCAAGACTAATAAAGAAATAACCCTCCACCCAGATTCCAACAGCATGCACCTCAACCTAAAAAGCTTATTCTCGAAGAGATGATATAGAAAATTGCTCAAGATTTTAACAAACAACTAGCAAAGATATTAGATGGAAGACCATAAAGAAGTTTGCCTAGTGCAGCAGAAATGAATCCAATGGAATGCATAATGGTAATCACCCAGACGAGTGAGAAACAAGTTAAGGAGAGAAGAAAGTGACTACTGATAGTCATTTAAAAGATGAAGATGAATGTCACCGAAAAACAGTCAAGGAATACCATCATGTCATCCTATATCCTTCTAAAGTGAAGAAAGATTGAATGGATACAAAGTTGGGTAAATTTCTTGATCTATTAAAACAACTCCAAAATAAATTACCTCTTTTTTAAAGCTCTTGTGTAGCTACCAAGGCTTATGGAACCTTTAAAAGAGTTATTATAAAACAAGGAGAAATTAAAGAAGTTGGAGACTACTACACTGAGTGAAAGGAGCTCAAAAGATAAGAAAAACAAACTACTAGAGAAGTTATAAACTTAGTAGTTTAAAAATAGATAAGGCTTTAGCTGAAAAAAGGGCTGATATTAATATGATGCCTTTTTTGTTGTTTGAGAAATTAGGAATAGGAGAACTTAATATGATAAGTGTGCCCTAGGGAAATTGTAAAAGTTTTTCCAGTTAAGATTGACAAGTTTATATTCCCAATTAATTTCATGATTCTTGACATAACAGAGGACGTAAAAGTACCTCTATTCCTCAGTCAATCCTTTTTGGTGACTGCTAAGTCAATAATAGATGTTGACGAAGGCAGGTCAACATTAAGGGTGGGGGATGAGGAGGTCATTTTTATAGTATCTAATGTCATAAATCATGCCCTTGAATTTGTGGATGTTATTGAACCTAATGAGTCATGTAATATGTTTGATATTTTGCAAGACTCTACATTTAACCGGAGCCTTCTTAAGTTTGAGGGAATAAACCAAAAGAGAAACGTGGTACCAAGCGACAAAAGGTAGCCTACTTGCAATTCATGGCACCTATAGTAAGGCTATAAAAACATAATTTGCACAAGTCACCTTGAGCTTAAAAGGTACGTCAAACTAACGACGTTAAACAAACATTATATGAGAGGCAACCTATGAATTAGTTTTGGTTTTAATTTAAATTGCATGCTATTTAATTTTTATTTTATTGTTAAAATATGATTTTATTAAGTTCAATATTTTAGAATAGAACATTAAACATCTACGCTAGGTTATGTATAATTATGACGTTAGGGTTTGCATGTTAAAGGTTATAACTCTAAATTGAAAAAAAAAATAAGTTTGCTAATCTAATTTTAAAGTTGCATTCGTTCACAAATAGTTACACACTCTCTAGACACATTGATGTAGACTTAAACGGTTAGATACACGCCTATGTAACTGACCATGTAAGTCTATAACAAGCTGGAATTTAGTGACTTACACAATCAACTATATGGTCATGTAATAAACCATATAAATCCATGATACATTTTAAAAATTCCATAATCTCCCTTTTTTTTTCTCATTTTCTCTCTTCTCTCTCGCTCTCTGTCGTCTCCCTCTTAATATCCCATCCTATTTTTTACATTTTCTACCAAATTAGCAACACCCAATTAAGTTTTCTTGTTTTTTTTTTTCACTTGTTTATGTATGAATAATTGTGTGCTTCGCATTATTTAAAGACTTTTGCTCAAAAAGGTTAGAATTAGGAATTTGGGATTTTGTGAGAATTTGTGTGAATTTATGATTAATTGTAGTTTAATACTTTAATAATATCCTTATCCAATTGATTTAATGATTCAATTTGATTAATTACAATTTGACTAATTACATGTGTATTGGATGAATATTTAACTTGAATTGCGAAATTGTGCAATTATTGCTCACTAATTGTTTTATTGTGTTATTTTACATGAATTTAAGGTTAATTAGTTGTTTTCTTACATTAATTGAAGTTAATTTTATGTTTAATTACATGTCAATTTTTCTTTTTGCGTGAGTTTAAAGTTCAATTCTTCAATTTTGCATATTCAATTCTTCAATTTTGCATAATTGTTAGATTAGGGTTTTTAATTCAATTTTGGAGTTAAATTCATAATTTGACAATTAAATTAGTTTTAATTGTTAACTATAAAAAAATTAATCTTAAGTTTGTGATTAATTAGGTTGTTAGTTATTTTAGTTATTTTATTTTAATTGTTTGGTTATTTATTTAATTATTTGTGTTAATTTTGTTTTGATTTTTTATGTTTGTTTTAGCTTTCATTGTTACTTCATTTTCACGTTTACTTAATTAGTGAGCATAATACATTTTAAGTGTAGGGAAAAGGGTATTGTTGTAATTTACTCATGAATTTTCTCACTTATTTACAAGTTCTAGCCATAATGACAAGGTAATGGTACTAAAAGGAAGTTCCACGCAATCAACAATGAGGAGAGGCATCATCTAGAGAGCTAAGAGGTGCTCACTCAGTGCATCCACCGGAGCGACCTTCAATTATGAAGAGTAGTATCGATGTTTAAAGGATAGTACGAGAGCACCATAGGCAAGGATACCACATCCGGACCAGTTAAAGATTACTTGATTGAAGAGATGGGTGACGTAGCTTTTGGGTACTCAGCGAACTCTCCGACTATAGCAGGGGGAACTTTTGGAACAGCTAGAAAGGCTCGAGACCTATGTTGAGCAGACAAGAAGGCTTGAGACCACTATTGGATGGATGGGGGAGTTGTTGTTGTTAATGGCAAGATGTCAAGCCATCGATTTCCAACCTTCATCATCTGGCGAAGGTACCACATCAGCAGCTCCTCTAGCTTTTAAGGACCATTGACCCGAGGACTCTCCATCATTAGACAGGCCCGAGTCACAAAACGATTAAAGGAGGGGTACAGAAGCGCCCTCTGTCCCCTTTTAATATCAACCATCTAATTTATTGCATTGGATGGATGAGATTAAGGGGGTACTGAGGACGTACAGAATAAGGGGGACAGAAGATCTGCCCCCTTAAGGGAGAAGCTCAACTTTTGTATTTTCTTTCTTTTTCTTCACTAATTATGTATATTTCTTATTTTCTTTCCATTGTTATTTTATCTTATTTAAACATTAGTGATAATGTTATTATTTCATATTTCTTAATTATTTGTGTTTTTTTTCATCATTATCATCACTTAGTCTGAAATTTCGCAATGAAGCGGGGTCTGGGGAGGTCTGACAGCACTCAGTCTTACCCCTACATAGTAGAGAGACTATTTTCGGTAGACCCACATGCAAATGAGACAATATAAGAGTGATGCAAGTTAGAGAGAGAAAAGGCAAAACTAGCACGAAATAAATACATAAAAAGGTAAAAAAAAGTCCGATTCTAGTTAAACCTTAATAATAATAATAATAATAGTAATAATAATAATAATAATAATAAT
>JANZXV010000009.1:7328069-7338982 GCA_027576455.1 Erythroxylum roigii
GACGGAAACAAGTTTTCCGTCGCTAATTTCAGTATAATTACCGACGGAAAAGTTTCCGTCCCTAAATTTGGCGGGATATTTTCCCTCCATTTATAGCGACGGAAATTATAACCGTCGCTAAATGAATTTTTTTACGTCGATTTTAGCTACAGAAATAGGAGTTCCGTCGCTAATTTGCTACGATTCATTTTTTGTCGGTAATTTTCCGTCGCCAATTTTTCTTTTTCTTGTAGTGGTTACTCATTCACCTTAAAAATGGGAATACCATCTCTGAGTACAAAGAATATTATGGCTCGGTTAAATTATACTAGACCTTCATACATCCAATATGACGCTTATTTATAAAAACTACCAGCATCTATAATAGATAAGTTACATATTAATCTTAAAATGAGAATACAATCACCGAGTACGGAGAACACTATAGCTTAGTAATAATTATACCAGAAATTCATATATTTAATGCAATGATTATGTACAAAAAATACCACCATCCTAATAGATAATACATATATTTACCTTAAAATGAGAATACTATCACTGATGAGTATGAAGAATACTATGGTTGAATTAAAACAATGTCATACTTTTATACATTTAATACCACACTTATGTATAAAAAATACCACTTATAACAAATAATGCACAAGTTAATTTTAAAATGGGAATACCATTACCAAGTACAAAGAATATCACAACTTAGTTAAAACTATAACAAACATTCATACATCCAATGCCACATTTATTTACAAAATATATCACCACTCATAATAGATAAGTTACGCGTTAACCTTAAAATAAGAATATCATCATCGAGTATGAAGAATACTATTGCTCAACTATAGTGGAACTTCATAAATCAAATACCATGTTTATGAAAAATAAATTACCACTGCCCATAATAGATAAGTCACACATTTACCTTAAAATGAGAATACTGTCTCTAATTACAAAGAATAAAATAGCTCATTTAAAACTATACCAAACCTTCATACATCGAATACTATATTTATTTACAAAAAATATCACTGCATATAATAGATAGGTCATATGTTAATCTTAAAATGATAATACCATCACCAAGTATAAAAATATCATGGATAAATAAAAAATATCAAAACTCCATACATCAAATACTAACTTATATACAAAAAATACAAGCATGTATCACAGATAATGCACACGTTCACCTTAGAATAAGAATACTATCATCAAGTATGAAGAATACCATGGCTTAGTTAAAATCATACAAGACCTTTTTGCATTCAATTCCATAATTATATATATATATAAAAAAAGAATACTACCACTTATAACAGATAATGATACGTTAACCTTAAAATGACAAGACCATCACCGAGTACAAAGAATGTCAAAGATCAGTTAAAACTATACTAGACCTTCATACATGTAACATCACACTTATTTACAAAAAATACCACAACCTAAACTAGATAAGTTACATATATGTTTACCTTAAAATGAGAATAACATCACAGACTATGAAGAATACCATGCCCATTGAAAACTATACCAGAACTTTATACATTTGATATCACGTTTATGTATAAAAAAATATTACCATCTATAATTCACTTTAGAATGAGAATATCATCACTAAGTACAAAAAATATCATGGCTAAATTAAAACTATGCTAAACCTTCATATATATACAATTCGATGTTTATTACAAAAACTACCCCGACCAGTAATAGATAAGTTATACGGTAATCTTAAAATAATAATACCATTATCGAGTATGAAAAAAACCATTTTAAAAACTACATGTTTTTAGGATTTGCTATCAGTGTCAGTAATATTCTTTTGTCTCTTCTACCTCTTTGTACGTAGTCCACTATATTTCCCTTCTTTCAGTATCAACCTTTGCATTGGATTATTTCTGTCAGCATGTACATGGGCATAATTAACCCTATTTTACCTTCTATTCTTCATATCATCTTGTCTTCTTGAATGACCCAAATTGAAGTTGATTTTTATTTGATCAAGACGGGCTTTGATGTATTACTAGAACAATGATTCCCCATTCAAATTTGGTTTTCTACATCACAAGATACTTACAGATAATGGCAGTGAGAAAAAATACACGATAAATGATGGGATATATATATATATATATATTTACCTAATAACTTAGGGTTTTTAACATACTTCCTCAGATAAACATTGCATGTACAATGCCCAACCTTGATATTGAAGCTGTGTTCCAAATGAGGATTGTGTTAGTTTATGCCCTTGCAGCTAATCAATTGGATGCATATTAATGTATGCCATTATATTTTAATTAATTAAAAGGCTTTATTTATCTTTATGTATTAATGTAATTAATATTTTATGTTTTAATACTAAAGATAAAATCCTTGGAATAATTACTGTGTAATTGAAATTATGATGAAATCATAATTATGAGATTCAGTTTGCACTTATGTGTTATTCCTAAATGTTCCAAGTTGTAGTTTCATCAAGACTAGATATTGTTGAAACGGTAAAACTAGCACACATTATGTTTCTTTCTTATGAAGAAAGTAATTGATCTCATAAATTAAAGTATATAGATACTTAAACTAATGTGTGGGTGATTATTAGATAATAAGTCACTGAATTGACCCAATTATGAGAATTCCAAATGAAATATTATTTATGTGTTTATGGATTATCTCAAAATAATGGTTGTATAATTGATCCTCAGATTTGAGATTACCAAGGTATCTAGTGTGGAATTACTGTGTTTTGATTCTACTTACGAATCATCTTAGGATAATTCAGTCGGTAGTAATTGGATAAAGTATGAACCATATGTAGATAGTTAAGTAATTCAATATAGGATTCGTTACCCTAAAGTAATTAGAGATAATATTCTACTGTTTTTTATTAGTAATGATTTATGGAATTCTCTGGCTAGAGTGAATTGATATTTAAAAAGGAGTTTTCAAATTTTAATTATAAATCAATTACTAATTAGCAAAAAAGTACATAATTGGATGATAAGAGTAGACACTATATCCATACTCTGTCTAATTAGAATATTGAATGACGAAAGGATTAAATTATACATTATAACCATGCATGGGCAGGTTAAGTCAATCACTTTGACATTCATAATATTTGGGTAATCATGACATGTTGCTAGACGTCAATCATGATTTATGATTATGAATTATTTAATTGGAGAATTAAAGATAACTTAAAAGAAGTTTTAATTTATCCAATTATAATTGTGAATTAGAATTATAATTTATAATCATTGCCAATTTATTAGAAACCAAATGGGTCACACATCAAAGGGCAATTTGTGAAAAAAATTAATTTAATTAAGTTGGACTTAATTTTAAAGTTTAAGAAAGTTTGAGGATCAAATATTAGATATTTGATTTTATTAAAATTAAATTAATTATAATTATAATTAAAGAGATTTAATTTTAATAAAAGACTCTTATGATTTTTTTTCTATTTAATGGGAAGAGCTTTTTAGAAGCTGGCACTTTTTATCTTCTTCCTCTCATATCAGTTTGAGAATTGCTCTATAGATACCATCAGAGACTGGACACTTGAACAGCTTGCGATTGATTTATTAGAAAAGATCTCAAAGATTTTTTAACAGAAAGTGAACAAGGTACGATTTCTAAATCGTTTTATGTTTTATTCAAGTTTATTCAATTATCAGGATCCGCTCGAAATCTGTAAAAATTTTTATTTTCTGCTATGCTCGTGATTTGATCACGGTTGGATTCCAACAGTGGTATCAGAGCCTCCTTTAATTGTTTTTCTTGGAATCATTGCTTGATTATTGTTGATTTTGATATGTTTTGCTTCAATTTTTATCTTTTCCCAAAGCTATTTCCATGACTGTTCTTGATTTTGATTGTTCTAAAAATCGCATATGTTTATTCTGTGTTTAAGCATGCGTTTATCTAGAAATTGTTTCCACTCTCTTGCGTTTTGAGTTATGCATATGCCAATGTTTTCTGGATTGATTATGTTATGCATTGAAAACCCTAATTTTTCTACCTCCATAATTTTTTTGGGTTAACAACCTTGCTTCTTCGTGTTTGTGTTTCTGCCTATTACTGCGAGCTTGTGATTTTCATACTACCTTGTGCTACTTTTGTCGATTCTTTTTTTTTAAAATCTGTTCACTACCTCGACGATGCCCATCGTGATGCCATTGGTTGGCATCGTTTTGACGCCCATCATGACGACATTGGATGGGGTCACAAATGATGTCATCAGTTGGCGTCACTAGATGGGTGATAATCACTCTAGCGATGCCAACTGATGGCACCGTCTACCACCCCCACCCTAGCGACGCCATCAGTTGGCATCGCTAAGGTGATTATCACCCATAGAATGGCGACCCCATCCATTGAAGAAGACGATGGGCTATGACGCAAATGAAGGTAGATGCAAGTGGCCGGCAGTGAGAAGTGGAAGCGTGAGACACAGGGTTGCAAAAACATGGGAGCAGCACGTTCCATAGATGCAGCGACTTGGTCATTGGTTGAGGAAGAAAAGAGGATGAAGTAGTTGTAGAAGATGGTGGAAGCTTCTGGAGAAGACGATGGGCGCGTGTGGGACACACACCCACCATTCTCGAGAAGCATCCATCGCAGGCGTTGACTGACGCGTGCATTACACACACCAGTTAACCTATCTTTGACAATGGAGCGCGTGTAATGCATGCTTCTTGCTTGTCATCATCTGGCGCATGCAGACACCCTCCCAACCTATTTTATGTGTTTTTAAAGTTTTAAAAACCCTAAATTGTCATTTAATTAATTTAATAGAGATTAAATTAATTTCAGCTTCTAATAAGGTTGAAAAGTGTTTTACTAATTTTTGAAAATTATGTTCAAGGGGAATTTTTATTAAAATTTCTTTTTGGATTTAATTTAATTTTCAATAGTTGAATTAATAAATTAAATTTTTATCAAATCAATAATTAGAATCAAGCAAAAGTTTTAAATAATTTATTTTATAATTGGATTATGTTTGAAATTATAAATACAATGATATTATATTATTTTGATGAGATCATAAATTTTTAAAATTTTAAATCCCTCAATAAAATATTAAGTAAACATTATGAATGTGATAGTTATCCTTTTATATTTAAGAATAAAACCAGAATTCTACTTATTGTTTGGCTTGTTGAGTAAACTCAAGGTCACTTTAACCCAGATATGTTTTATCTTAAATTAATGGGTTCTACTTAAATAAAATAGTATGATTTGGATTAGTAAACTCATGATCATATAAATTTAGAGACAAGGCTAGGAATAATATATGTAATATATTTTTGGCAAAAGTTATTACCTAACGGTTCTAGGAATCACATGAGATGTCATTGAAAAGTTGTTTTCTACCTAATTTATTTTTAATTGGTTTATTGAGCAAACTCAAGATCAATTATTTTTAAATAGGATCCTAGACCACTAAGAAATTATTTGATAATTTTTCGATATAATAGTGAGGGCTATTATTTTAAAGAAAATAGTAGGAGTAATCAAAGATTTTAAAGTCCTTATTTTATTTGATTTTTGGATATTAACTACTATATGCTCCTTTTATGTTTTTCGGTTATTGAATTTGAAGATGAGTACCAACCTGACATTGAGGATTATCATGGATGCTAACAAGCTGACTGGACCTAACTTTTCAGACTGATTACGAAACTTAAGAATAGTTCTTAGGTAAGAGAAGAAGTTGTACATTCTTGATACTCCTGCTCTATTAGAACCTTGTTTCGATGCAACTAATGAAGATTGGGATAAATATTATCGTTATATTGATGAAATTGAACAAAATACAAGTGTGATGTTAGCTTGTATGTCTCCTAAACTTCAGAGGCAGCATGAGAACATGGATGCAACTGCATCTTAAGGAGTTATTTGGTGTACAAAGTAGGGTGGAGAGATATCAAATCTTCAAGGCACTATTTCAATGCAAGATGACAGAAGGATCTTCAGTCAACCTTTATATGCCGAAGATGATTGGGTATATTGAAAAATTGGCCCAATTAGGTTTTGTCATAGACTACGAGTTAAGCATTGATCTAGTGTTGCAGTCTCTAAATTAGAGCTTTTCACAATCTGTCATGAACTTCAACATGAATCAGAAGGACATGACATCGCCTGAACTGTTGAACATGCTTATGACTGCGGAAGGGTGCCTTCTGAAGGAACCCAATTCTATACTTGTTGTCAGTTCTTCTAAAAGCAAGAAAAGGGGCTTTAAGAAGAATAATAACAAGAAACAGAAGGCCTCTACTAATGTAGTAAAAGCCAAAGGAGGTGTCAAGAAGAAGAATAATGACAAGGGCACAAGTTTTTATTGCAGAGTCAACAGACATTGGAAGAGGAACTACCCATCTTATCTTGCTAGCTTGAAAGATAAAAAAGCTTAAAGAAATTGTCTCTTTAGGTATGTTTATGATTGAGATCAATCTTTCTACTTCTATTCCATATTCTTGGGTATTAGATACTAGTTGTGGTTCTCACATATCTAATAACATACAGATGTTAACAAGGAGTAGATCATTGAAGAAAGGCGAAGTGGACCTATGAGTTAGCAATGGAGCAAGAGTTGCTGTATTAGCTATAGGAACTTGTAGTTTAACTTTGCCTTCTAGCCTTATATTAGAACTTGATAATTGTTATTATGTTCCGGTTATTACAAGAAACATCATTTCTATTTCTTATTTTGATTTGAATGGATTTGTCTTTATAATTAAGAATAACAGTTGTTCTTTCTATAAAGATGATGTTCATTATAGATTTGGATTGCTTACAAATGGTTTGTATAAGTTAGATCTTGAAAGGACAATTCTTAACATGAATACTAAGAAAAGAAAATTAAGTAACCAAACTCCATCTTATTTATGGCATTGTAGGTTAGGTCATATCAATGAAAATAGAATCACAAAATTACATAAACAAGGATATTTGGATCCTTTTGAATATGAATCATATGAAATTTGTGAATCTTGTTTATTTGGAAAGACGACCAAACTACCCTTTAAGGGAAAGGGACAATGTTTTAGTGAGTTGCTAGAATTAATACATTCAGACGTATGTGGGCCTATGTCCACAAATGCTAGAGGTGGATACTCATATTTCATTACGTTCATAGATGACCATTCTAGATATGGTTATATGTACTTGATGAAATAAAACTCTAAATGTAGGACCTTGGCCTCTCGGGCCTCGCGTCCACAGGACCTCGACCTCTCGGGCCTCGCGCCCACCCGCTTGCAGATATTGTTCGCTTTGGGCCTCGGCCTGTAGGGCCTCGCACCCGCACGGTTTTGCTTTTCCCCTTCTGATCCGTAAGGAAAGGATGAAAAAAAACCGTGCGGGTGCGAGGCCCTAGAGGCCGAGGCCCAAAGCGGACAATATCTACAAGCGGGTGGACGCGAGGCCCGAGAGGCCGAGGTCCTACAATTAGTATCAGAGACAGTACCCGAGCGATGTGCCAGCGAGGACGCCTGGCCCTCCTGGGGGGGAGGATGCGCCATAGGCATCCCATATCGACTAGAGAGGAGAATAAGGATGTGGAAGCCTCTCCCTTGCAGACGCGTTTTTCATGCCCTAACGCACCGGATCCCATCAGAACTCCGAAGTTAAACGTGCTAGCGTCAGAGGAGTACCAAGATTGGTGACCTCCTGGGAAGTCCTGTGGAAACTTTTCATCCCTTTCATACGGGTTAGAAGGGGAAAAGCAAAACTGTCCGGGTGCGAGGCCCTAGAGGCCGAGGCCCAAAGCGAACAATATCTGCAAGCGGGTGGGCGCGAGGCTCTATGGACGCGAGGCCTGAGAGGCCGAGGTCCTACACTGAATCATTTGAAAAGTTCAAAGAATTTGGACTAGAGGTAGAGAAACAAACTGCAAAAGTATTAAGAAACTTAGATCAGATCGGGGTGGTGAATACTTAGACCATGATTTTCTTAGTTACTTAAAAGAGAATGGAATTCTCTTATAATGGTTTCCTCCTACAACTCCACAACATAATGAGTTTTCTGATAGGAGAAATTATACACTATTAGATATGGTACATTCCATGATGAGTCATGTAGTCCTTCCTATATCCTATTGGGGATATGCAATTAAAACCGCAATATATCTTCTAAATAGAGTTCCATCTAAATTGGTTGATAAGACACCATATGAGATATGGATTGGTAAAAGACCTGGATTATCGCACCTAAAGATCTAGGGATGTAAAGCTTATGTGAAGCATGCTATATTTGATAAGCTTCAAGCTAAAACAGATAAATGCAAATTTGTGGGGTATCCGGAAGAGAGTTTCGATTATCAAATCTATCATCTTATTGAGCAAAAGGTGTTTTTTTCAAGACATGCTACATTTTTAGAAAGAGAATTTATTCTCAAAGAAAGTAGTGGGAGTAAGATTGAACTTAGAGAAGTTCAAGAGCCACAAAATCACATCAAAATGGAAGAAGAACCTCAAGTTGATACATACGATATACAATCGAGAGTTCAAGAGACACATAGTCTGTGACAAACTAGTAGGATACGTCGTCCTCCCACTAGATTAGATCTACATATTGAGCATGGAAAGGATAACGTATCACTCATACATGATGAGCCTACTACTTTTAAAGAAGCAATGTCAGACATCGATTCTTTAAAATAGAAATAAGCCATGAAATCCAAAATGGAATCCATGTACACTAACCAAGTATGGAGTTTGGTGGATGCACCTAGAGGTATAGTCCTTATTGGGTGCAAATGGATTTTTAAGAGAAAAACTGATATGGATGGAAATGTACATAAGTACAAAGCAAAGTTGGTGGCAAAAGGTTACAAACAAAAATAAGGAGTTGATTTTGATGAAACTTTTTTGCCAGTAGCAATGCTTAAATCCATAAGGATTTTATTGGCTATAGCTGCATACCATGATTATGAAATTTGAAAAATGGATTTCAAAAGAACATTTCTCAATGGAAATTTGCAAAAGGATGTGTATATGACACATCCTGAGGGTTTTGAATCCAAAGAATTTCCTGATCTAGTACACAAGTTGCAAAGGTCCATTTATGAACTTAAGCAAGTTTCGAGGAGTTGGAACATCTGTTTTGATGAAACAATCAAAGAGTTTGATTTTATCAAAAATTTGTGTTTACAAAAAGGTAAGTAAGAGTGCAGTCGCTTTCTTAGTACTTTATGTGGATGACATATTGCTTATTGGAAATGAAATTTCAATGCTCCAGTCTGTTAAGATAGGGTTATCTAAGAACTTTTCTATAAAGGATATGGGAGAAGCAACTTATATACAAGGTATAAAGATGTATTGAGATAGATCAAAAAGGTTGCTTGGATTATCTCAATCCACGTATATAGATAAAGTGTTAAAGAGGTTTAGCATGGAGAATTCCAAAAGGGGATTCCTACCCATATCGCATGCGATTTCTGTCTCACAAAGTATATGTCCAGAGACACAAAAGGAGAGATAAAATGGATTGTATTCTATATGCTTCGGCAATTGGATCAATCATGTATGCGATGCTATATACTAGACTAAATGTTGCTTATGCTTTGAGCATAAAAAACAGATATCAAGCTAACTCCCGTGAGGGTTAATGGACGACTGTGAAAAACATCTTGAAGTACTTGAGAATGACTAAAGATATTTTTTTGGTCTATGGAGGAACTGAGCTGAGAGTTCAAGGTCATTCGCATGCCAGTTTCTAATCTGATCAAGATGATAATAGATCACAGTCAAGGTATATTTTTACTCTTTATGGTGGTATGGTTAGTTGGAAGAGTTTCAAACAACCAAACATCGCAGATCCAATGATCGAAGCAGAGTACTGTTTCCTAACATCGCAGATCCAATCATCACTAAACTTGGAGTGTTTCCTAGCATTATTAAGCCCATAGTATTGTTTTGTGACAACAATGGTGCTATTGCATATGGAAAGGAACCTAGATCTCATCAACAGTCTAAACATGTACTTATGAAGTTTCACTTGATCAGGAAGATAGTGGAGCAGAAAGACATAACATTGGAGTGAGTTCCCACTGAAGAGAATCTAACAGATCCTCTTACTAAGCCATTGTCTCAAAAGAGACATGATTGACATATGGATGGATATGGTATTAGATTTATGGGAGATTGGCTTCACTGTAAGTGGGAGATTGTCAATTTATGCCCTTGCAGCCAATCAATTGGATGCATATTAATGTATGATATTATTTGGAATTAATGAAAAGGCTTTATTTATCTTTAAGTATTAATTTAATTAATATTTTATGTTTTAATACTAAAGATAAAATCTTTGGAATAATTGCTATGTAATTGAAATTATTATGAGATCATAATTATGATATTCAATTTACACTTATGTGTTATTCCTAAATGTTCCTAGTTGTAGTTTCATCAAGACTTGATATTATTGAAACGGTAAAATTAGCACACATTATATTTCTTTCTTATGAAGAAAGTAATTGATCTCACAAATTAAAGTACATAGATACTTAAACTAATATGTGGGTGATTATTAGAGAATAAGTCACTGAACTGACCCGATTACGAGAATTACAAATGGAATATTACTTATGTGTCTATGGATTATCTCATAATGATGGTTGTATAATTGATCCTCAAATTTGAGATTACTAAGGTATTTGGCGTTGGAATTACTGTGTTTTGATACTACTTATGAATTGTCTTAGGATGATTTAGTCGGTAGTAATTGGATACAGTATGAACCATATGTAGATAGTTGAGTAAGTCAATATAGGATTCGTTACTCTAAAGTAATTAGAGAGAATATTCTACTGTTCTTGATTAGTACTGATTTATGGAATTCTCTGGCCAGAGTGAATTGATATTTGAAAAGGAGTTTTCAAATTCAATTATAAATCAATTACT
>JANZXV010000009.1:7339082-7349491 GCA_027576455.1 Erythroxylum roigii
AAATAACTAAAATAATAAAATAAATAATACCATAGAAATAGAACAAGGTAAAGACTAAAAATATAAGATAAAATAAAAATAGAAATTAATAATAATAATAATAATAATAATAATTAAATACAAACAGATGTAAGTATAAAAATAAGTAATAAAATAATTACTACAATAAATATAGAACAAAATAAAGAATAAAATAAAGATAAAATAAGTAAATAAATAAACAAATAAGAAAGAAGATAAATCAATTAATCAATCAATCAAACAAGTCAATGCGAGAGAATAATTAGATTAGATAAAGAACGGTTAAGCTAAATAACTACGAGAGAAGTACCACATAATGAGAGTTTAGGTTAAACAATTATAAAAAAGATAAACACCTTTCTGTATTAGATCTTTTGCCTATATCTTAATATGCTAAAGTTTTCTATGGAAGGTAAGTATTCAATAAGTTCTAGCATCACCGTATCATTTTTAATTACTTTCCTCAGGTCTTCCTCGTTTTCTTACTATTATTTTTATGTAACACATGCAACTTAATTGTCACACCTGTAACACGCTAACAGCGGAGAGTTCACTGTCCAATATTATGGTGTCTTATTGTGTCTAATAAATCTCAGTCATTTATTTATGTGAGGTCCGCATGAGACTCACATGGGTCCCGCAAAATAAATGGTTAAAATTCTATGAGACAGAATAAGACAGAGTAAAACTAGATAGAGAATCTGGTTTCAACAGCGGGATGGAATTCCGTGTTGATCTATCCCATCAGTCCTTACTATTATATACTTAATAATTACCCCATATTACTGTATAAAGCCAAAAGGTAGAAGCACCCACTGCTTCCGATCTTAATCTATGAAACTAGACGCTAAAAACCAATCCAAAGTCCCAACCAAAGAACACCCAAAACCCCAAAAATGGAGAACCACCGAGCTCATGGAAGCTAAAGCACCACTAGCACGAGTCGGAAAGCACCAAACAAACACAAATCAAACAAACAAATAATGAAACAAGCTAAAGGAGATGTAAATTTAACTCAAAACCCACTCAAAGAACACCAAAAACAATCAAGAACCAACCACGACTACTGCCGGTACCAAGAGACAACAATAATGATCGCGAGCGCGAGCTAAAACTACAGAAAAATCGGTATAAAATTTGATGGGTATGAAAAAATAGAAGCTCACAGCTAAAAGCGAAGAGAGTTGAGAGACATTAGAAGTCCAAATCGAAGAAGAAGAAGATGTAAAAAATAGTGGACTGTGAAATCTCACGAACAAAAGTCGACAATTCAAGCACTTCATTGTTCACACAATCTCCTTATAAATCTCAAACCCGGAAAGAGAATCAAGGAACCACAAAATGAAGATCAAATTTAACGCAGACCTGAACAAGAATTCTACAAAAGCACGTATATAGCAGGAATGATATGTAGAGTTGAAAAGCAAACGAAAAGTGTACGTTGATGAACTAAACTAAAACAACAGACCTGACCACGATGATATCGCAAGAGGTCCTGTTCTGTCTCCTCCGTGTCTCTGTTATGTTATTTTGAAAAGTTAAGAGTTTAGACAGAATGTTTCAGTAAGGAAGAGAATATCAGTTGAATTATCTTGTATAGCACGCAAACTAACGACAACCTAACACTTAGTCGACCATTCCACAACGTGAACTGACAATAACAGTTGGCATTAATTTTCTCAACCAGCTTTGACCTAGTTTTATTAGACGTAATCAACAAGTAAAACCTATGTCCCACTTGTGCATGTCCTCCACTCTTACCAACTTGTATGCCAAGCAACTGTCAATAGTAAGATTGGTCACGACAACAAGCATGGGTCACCCATGCACATAACATTTCCTCCCCTCCTTAGGATCCTAATGAAATATTCACCGTGTGGTCCTGGGTTTGTTTCCACAGACAGCGCCAAGGTATTGATCAAATGGGCTGCTGCAACTGATGAAGACATGGACTTACGGTGGACACCAGTAAGAAGTGGATAATCATAGTAGCAAACACGCAACGTGTGGAACGCGCGGGAATGGATCAAATCTAATCCTTCCTTCTGATATTCTCTTCCTTACTGAAATATGAAATATTTTCTCCCGCATTTTGCTGTGGTTTTTATTAAAAATGAAACTTCCTATTAAAACACGTTTGGTTCATTATTGTTGTATTATGGTGTTTTAAAAAATAAAAAAATACAACCATTTTACGAAAACAAGAAAAATACATTTCCCTAACAAGTTTTCATGTATTCTAAAATAGTTTTTTTTCTTTGCGCCGATTTCAGCATCTTCATCTTCAGGTTCTTGTTGTGATTTTTCTGGCGACTCTAGGTTTGTATTCTATTATTCTGTTTCTATGGTTTTTCCACGTATTTGGTGTTCTATTATTCTGTTTCTATGATTTTTCCACGTATTTGGTGTCTGTGTGCGCTTTCCTATCTGCTTGCTATTCGTTTTATTTGTTTTTGCGATTTCTTCATGTATCTACAACGTTACTTGCGTTTTTGGCCTTTAAAAGATCATCGTCTTTATTACATACAGCATGAAGGAATGAATTTGAATCTGCACTCGGGTCCACGCTTGCAACCCAGTACATATTAGACATCTTATAGTATTCACGACTAAGTCATATATATCATCTAAGTGCAACTCAAACAAAAAGAGCATGAACTTTCCAGCTGCAAATCTCAACTTCAAAAGAACATCTCTAGTACATTTCCTTACAAGTCAAACCTCACATTCCATCGACCGCTTTTCCTCATTATCTGCATTATACACTTTTTATATCTCAAATTTCAAGTATTAATATTATCCTTATTTGTTCTTTTCCTTTTCTATTTCGGTATATGGATATGGCTTTCTACTGTAATGTAGGTGATTATATGACCTTGTATTGCATACTCTGTTTTGGCTGTGTGGTTGTGAAATAGTGTTAATTTGTTATTACGGCCAAGATGTTCTGTGCAATTCCAACTTGCAGTAGCAGACAACAATTACAGTATTATACTGCGTTACTGCCCAAACAAAAATTATACTTAATAGTAATGCTCTGCTTCATCATTTACACCATCATCATGATCACCATCGTCGTCGTCATCTCATCCTGAGACTCCAAAATCCCAAACTTTGTTGTTATATAATAAAAGGTTTATTCTTATTCACTTGGAAACATCAACCTACAAGAAAAGATTGGAGGGTTCAAGGAATTCGTTTCAATAGTTTAATTGCTTGGGTTTCTTTTGGTGGGTCTAGATACACAAAATATATGTTAGTTAGACTGATAAGTTATGGCTTTTGGAGTGGTTTTGTTCAAGGTGGAAGGAATGATGTAATAAGAATATTGCATGTCTTCACGTAATATCTCTTGTTAGTGTAGAGAACTGTTAGTTTTTGCATTTGTACGTGAGTTTGAAGCCTATTATTGTCCTCTTATCTTCACGTGTTAGGATGTGAACTTACTCTGCATGTCTTCACGTAATAACTCTTAAATTACCAATTGCATTGTTCTGGTCAATGGAATTCCCTCGTTTTGCAGAACTGTTGGTTTTTACATTTGTACGTGAGTTTATTACAAAAGTGAACTTAATCTGCATGTCTTCACGTAATAGCTCTTGTCAATGTGGAGAACTGTTGGTTTTTGCATTTGTACATGAGTTTGAAGCCTATTCTTGTCCTCTTGTATTCACGTGATAGGATGTGAACTTACTCTGCATGTCTTCACATAATACCTCTAGTGAGTGTGAAGAACCGTTGGTTTTTGCATTTATACGTGAGTTTATTACAGAAGCGAACTTACTTTACATGTCTTCACGTAATAGCTCTTTTTAGTGTAGAGAATCGTTGGTTTTTACATTTGTTCATGAGATTGAAGCCTATTCTTGTCCTCTTGTCTTCACGTGTCTTCCTATTGTTATAGAAGTGAACCTACTCTGCCACATGACTTTATTGTCTTCACGTAATAGCTCTTGTTAACGTAGAGAATCGATGTTTTTTTCTAGTGTGGAGTACAATGCATTATCACATGCGTATTTTAAACTATATTTAGCATTTAATATTTTGTAAATATTATTGTGATTGATGTCACTTATATGTTATCACATTTAGTTATGGAAGACTTGAACAATATGAATGATGACAATGATTGTATGGAAGTAAATGAAAAAGATGGGGTATCAAATGACTATAAAGATGTATTTAATCTCCTTGATGGTTTAACAAGTGAAGAAGGAAAATCAAACAACTACTACCTTTTCGAAATCTGATTGGAAGAATATTAAAGCAAGGCTTCAAACAAAGTTCAATAAGAAGTATACTAATATTCAATTGAAGAATAAATATAATGGACAAAGGGTCAGAATAAAGAATTTCAAGAACTTACTCAAAGAAACAGGAATCGATTACAACTCTTTTACTGGTGAAGTTAATGCTACAAATGAATGTTGGGAAAATCTATTTAAGTAAAATATGTATTTTGTTTTATTAATATATCATATTATATAATATTCATTCTCATATATCTTTTTCATCATTATAGGTGCATAAAATGACTCACAGATTCAAGAAAAAAAGATGTAAGGAATTTTTAGCCTTGTGTCATATTTTTGGAGATACTAATGCAACTAGGGTGCACGCACATCTATCAACTAAATCTTCATTGAATAGTACAGAAGAGGAATATGGAAATGATATTGATAAAGATTACTCGTATAATGGAAAAGAAGATCAAGATAAAAGTTCTTCATATAAGAGAAAGAAGTCTCCTAAGAACAAGAAGGCAAAGAAGACACATTCTAACATTGTAGAAGAAGCCTTACTTATACTTAGTGAACAATCAAGAAGGAAGAATGATTTACTTAAGAAAAAACTGAGTGAAACATCATCCACTGTAGAGAATAGATCTCAAGAGTCTAGCATAATAATGCAATGTCTGAATTCTTTCGATGAATTGGGTGTTGACGGTGTGCAATATGGAAAAACTGTGAAGGCTTTACATGATTCTCCACTTTATAAGGATCTTTTTTGAAGATGACACAAACAAGGAAGCTGGATTAGATTATGTCGCTTTAGTTATATTTTCATGTTATTGCATATCGAATTCTTATTGATTTGACACTTTTATATTAAGCATTATTCTATATTTTGAACATTTTAAGTTTATGCTTTGTATGAATATTTGACTTGATTTAAGTTTATATTTTGTATGAATATTTTTTCTATATTTATTAAATATACTTGATTGAATATTTAATTAATTATTTAATATTGATATTGTAGATACATGGATTTCTTATCAGATTTTGAATCATATTATGATGATGAACGGAAGGAAGGTAATCATTATTTCTGTCATTGGGGGAGAGAACAAATATTTTTATTACAAAAGCAACCATGTAGAACTTTTGATCTATCAGGTTATGATTGGATATTAGAACTTTTGAATAGGAATCTTATAAGGATTTATGAAAACTTAAGAATGAGAAAGATAATCTTCTTGAGCTTATGTGATGAGTTGAAGAGTTTAGGAGGCTTAAAGGCAACAAATCATTTGATTGTGGAGGAACTAGTAGCAATTTTCATGATAACTATAGTGTATAGTGACACAACTAGAGTCAATGCAGAACGCTTTCAACATTCGAACTGGACAATTTCGAAGTACTTTCGAAAAATCTTATATGCAGTTAATCATCTTGCAAAAAGAGTCATTACTCTACCATCTTTTACTAATACACCTTCTGAGATTCAACATAATTCAAAATTCTTTCCATATTTTTAGGTAAATTCATATATTTAATTACTATTTTAATTATGTCTTTATGATTACAAATTATTTTAATATATTTTTAAATTTTTAGGATTGTATAGGAGCAATAGATGGTACACATATTGATGCACATGTTCCGACATACAGGGGCAAAAGAATTAATGCAACCTAAAAAATCATGTGTTGTTGCTCATTTGACATGTGTTTTACATATGTAATGGTTGGATGGGAAGGTACTGCAAATGACTCTCGAGTTCTTTTGGAAACAGTGACAAATCTAACGGATCAATTTTCTATGCTTCCACAAGGTATTATATTATTTTAAATAAAAATAGTAATTATGATTCATTTTTAATATTTTTTTGTTAATATTATGTTTTTTCTATGTTAGGTAAGTACTATTTGGTTGACTCGGGCTACACTAATATGCCATATCGAGGTGAAAGATATCATTTGTAAGATTATAGAGGCAGAGGAAGACCTCAAGGTCCACAGAAATTGTTTAACTACAAGCATTCTTCATTAAGAAATATTATTGAAAGATATTTTGGCGTTCTAAAAGTAAGATTCCCTATACTTAATAACATGCCGAGTTATGATATGAAGAAGCAAAAATACATCGTTGTTGCTTGGTGTGTTACACACAACTATATTAGAATGTATAGACAATGTGATGAATTATTTGAAAGTTGTACTGAAAATGAAGAACAAATTAGGGAAAGTTAAAATAAAGATGCAAGTCCTCAAGTGGAGTATAATATCACTCTAGAACAACTTCGAGGCATGTCTTCGAAGCGAGATGAAATTGCTAGACAAATGTGGAGTGATTATATCATTTCTAATTAATTTATGTTTCTTTTTGTGAATGATAGTACTATTATATTTCAAAAATTATAGTATGATAAACATATTTTATTGATTATAACGACTTAAGATAATTTCTAATTTATGTAATTTATTATATACAATTAATGTTAATTTTTTAATAATATTTGATTGACATATATTTAATTTTAGCTATAATGGCAATTAATTAATTTAAAAATATAATGTATTATATTATAATTCTTACACATAAGACTATAATTACAAAAAATATAAACAGGATAATAAAACCAAATATGTTTTTGTTTTTAGTTTTTATTACAAATCTCAACCAAACAGGTTTTTATTTTCAGTTTTTATATTACAAATCTCAACCAAACAATTTTTCGTTTTTTAAGGAAAAAAATCAAAAACTGAAAACAGAAACCAAAAACAACAACAGAAAAACAGATGTGGAACCAAACGATCCCTTAGATATCATCATTGTGTACAGCCGTGTTCGGTATAAACTCTTATCTTTTAAGATTTAAAATGCTAGTTTATGTCCTTGCAGCCGATCACTTAGGTGCAATTTGATGTATGACATTATTATTTAATTAATAAAAGCATTCTTTATCTTCGGGTATTAAGTTAATTACATTTGATGTTCTAATACTGAAGATAAAAGTCCCTGAAATAATTATTATGTAATTTAAATTATGATGAACGTATTATTCCTAAATGTTCTTAAATGCAGTTTCATCAAGACGAGATATTGTTGAAATAGTAAAGCTAACACACATTATGTTTCTTTTTCTTATGAAGAAAGTAATTGATCTCATAAATTAAAGTATGAAGATACTTAAACTAATGTGTGGGTGATTATTAAAGAATAAGTCATTGAACTAATCCGACTATGAGAATCCCAAATGGAATATTACTTATGTATCTGTGGATTTTCTCATAATACTGGTTGTATAATTGATTCTTAGACTTGAGATTATCAAGTCTCATATGAAAATTATTGTGTTTTGATGCTACTTATGAATTGTCATAGGATAATTCAGTCGATAGTACTTAAATACAATATGAACTATATAGAGATAGCTGAGTAAGTCAATAAAGAATTCGTCACTCTAAAGTAATTAAAGAAAATATTATGTTGTTTTTTATTAGTAGTGATTTATGAAATTCTTTGACCAAAGTGAATTGACATTTGAAAAGGTATTTTCAAATTCCAATTATAAATCAGTTACTAATTAGAAAGAACGAACATGATTGAACCAAAGAGTAAACATTATATCCATACTCCGTCCAATTGGAATATTGGTTGACGAAAGGATTAAATTATACATCACACTCGTGCATAGACAGGTTAAGTCAAACCACTTTGACATTCCTGATATTTGGGTAGTCATGAACTCTGCAAGAACTCCGAATCATTCTCTTGTGTCGATTTCGGGTACAGGTATCCTTTTGTTGAAGGTCGTTCGAGCTTTTCCTGGGAGTATGGCATGGGTTACTTTAGCGCCGTAGTGCTCTGTACTCGATCATTGGCTCGAGGCATAATAATGTACCCAAAAAAACAACATTTTTGTTACTCGACCAACCATCAGGAGAAGCAAAAACAACAGATACACTAATCAATAAGATTGAGAAAGTAGCATTTCTCGTCCTTCATTAAATAATGATCAAGTTAAACACAAATTCTTTAGTTCAGATCTTTCGGGAAAAAAAGAAAGTGTGATTTCTGCCCCCAGAAATAGAACCCATTATTTCTTCTACAAAATCTCCTAATTGTTCTAAAGCAACTAGAAAGAGATTCTTTAACCATAAAGAATTCAGTTTAGATGTAAGATACCTATCCAGAAGTTTTCGTAATTAAAAAAATGTTTCGTATTGTGTGGCATAGGGTTACATCCCGGACAAAATTTAATACCTTACTAATAATGAAAAACTACTAATGAGAGTAGCATGGGGCATATGGAATCCCGTGTGAAACAACAAGGACCACGTTGCACCGATTATGAGAAAGATTAAAAGAAAATCAAGTATTGTTCAGGCAAATCCATTGTGCATAAAATAAGAAATAAAATATTGAATCATTTTTTCATGACCTGAGAGCAATATAGGCGTCATGCTGCTAGGCGAAGTAATGGAGTGCTGCACCCTAGATGGCGAAAGTCTAGTAGCCGAAAGCATCACTAGCTTACGCGACTCAAACGTGTCCCTCTTCTCATACCCCTGAATCCACAAGTGCCAGAGGAAGACCAAGAGATCACCCAATCCCGTACATCGATAACGGTCACAATAGTATTGTTGAAGCTTGCTTGAACATAAAAAACTCCTTTTGGTGTGCTTATTCTCCCCTTCTTCCTTACCTTGGCAAGTCTTTTTGAAATAACTCTGATGAGAAGAAAAAAGAAGGCGTTAAGAGACCCTCCCGGCCCCACCTTAAACGCTCTAAGATCCTTTTTTCAACTTGCTCCCATGCCTCCTCACAAAGGGGGGTCGCAGTGACCAGACCCGGGCGACTGTTTATAAAAAACACAAGTCTTCGTAAAGTCGTAAGACCATGTATGGGGGCTAACGCCTGCCCAGTGTCGGAAGGTCAAGGAAGTTGGTGACCTGATGACAGGGGAGCCAACGACTGAAGGTTTGACAATGTATGTATACTGGATCTCCTAAAAAGATCTACTAAATTAATCAAGTTGTTTCAAAGGATCAAAATGGCCAGTTATTAATGGAATTCCTTGTCGGCTCTCTGTAAAATATTCATTTATATGTTGCTAGACATCAATCTGATCTGTGATTATAAATTGTTTAATTGGATAATTAAAAATAAAATAAAAGAAGT
Source organism: Erythroxylum roigii (assembly GCA_027576455.1). Lineage (NCBI taxonomy): Eukaryota > Viridiplantae > Streptophyta > Magnoliopsida > Malpighiales > Erythroxylaceae > Erythroxylum > Erythroxylum roigii. Next base: position 7,348,514 of record JANZXV010000009.1, read on the forward strand.
TTTAATAATTTATCTTATTCTAATTATGGATTAAATTATAATTTATAATCATTACCAATATATTAGGAGCCTAACAGGTCACACATCAAAAAGCAACTTGTGAAGGAAAAATCAAATTTAATAAGTTGGACTTAATTACAAAGTTTGAGAAACTTTAGGGATCAAATATGAGATATTTGATTTCATTAAAATTAAAATAATTATATTTTAATTATAATTCAAGAATTTAATTTTAATAAAAATTAAAAATTCTAATGATTTTTTCTTTAATAGAAAGAAAGTTTAAAGAGCTAGCAATCTTGTTAAAGGTGTTGAGAAGTTGTTTTGTGGATACTAGAGATTGGATGATTGAATAGCTCATGATTGATACGGTGCAAAATTTGTCAAAAGATTTCAACAGAAAATACAAACCAAGTATGATTTATACTTTACAATTTATGTTTCTATTCAAGTTATGAAGTTATCGAGATTCGATCGGAGTATGTAAAAGTTTTATTTTTCGTTACACCCGTGATTTGGTTATGATTGGATTCTAACAGTAGTATTAAAACTTCTATTAATTGTTTAACTTGAATTAGGAGCTTGATTGTTCATGATTTTGATAAATAAAAAAATTAAGATTTTACGCTGCTGTTTTTGTTTGTTCTCTGCAACAGTTACGTATTTGCTCCGCATAATAAAAACATGAATAATACATATAGTTGTTTTGAGTTCTAGAAATCGTTTCCACATGCCTGCTCCATTTTATGTTCCATGTTTTGTTTACGTGTGGATTTTGTTTTTAACAATAGAACCCTTGATGAAAACCATGCCTTGCTGTTCTGGAAATTAGTTTTTGCATCTGCCTATGCGTATTCTTTGCTTATCCATAAATTTAAGATAAGAGGATTTAAATATTTATTTTTTTTTTAATTTTGAGGAACCCAGTACACCACTAAATTTTAAATAACCTCGTCCTTATATGTATGTGTATATTTA
>JANZXV010000009.1:7369026-7379151 GCA_027576455.1 Erythroxylum roigii
AGTAGCTTAATCTGTAGTTTAGCTATGATTTATAAATGCCTAGGTCTAGGATTTGTAACTTGCAGTGAAGCTACTTGATTATAGTTAAATATTGGACATTTAATGTGCTGTTTGGATTAGTAGTTTACATTGTCACATTTAACTACATTGTTATGAACAGCTGAGTTGGGGTTTATTGCTTTGTAGTTAGATTTGCTTTATTAGAGTTTAATTAAGCGTTCAACAATGTAAGGTGTTATGGATTTGTTTTTGTTTTTGTAGAACTCTGTGCTTAAATATATGAAGTCTCATATATGTCAACTGGTGATCTTGTTGATTCTCTTTTATCTGCCTAGTTGTGTTTGATATTGAGTTAAAGCTAGATTTCATTTGACCTATTGCATTGGCAAATCCACCGCACACACTAAGATGCGCTTAACGGGATCTTGAGCAATAGAGTTCATTGATCAAGATTCTGGACTTAAAGAATCCTTTAAGGTTCTAAGGCTCAAAAGTGCTTAACGGGGTCTTGAGAGATGGAGTTCATTAATCAAAACCCTGGACTTAAAGAGAGTCCTTTAAGGTTTACCATTCAAACTCAATGATTTCTACTCCCATCAAATTAGTTTTGAACTGTGATAGCTAAAGCTCATTTTCAAGATGATTCTATCACCTCTTTTAATCTTTTCATTTTCTATTCCAAAAACCTAAAAATACTTTCTACAATGCATTTTAGTGTAGTTAATGTTTTCAAAAATCAAACCCCCCCCCGCCCCCTTTTTCCTTACTAACTTCGCTTCCACTTTATGACATATAGGCTAACTTAGGTCCATTTCATTATGTTCCGATTAAGTTAGACAACCCGAGGTTGCATCCTATATTGATTCGGTTTGCAAGGGTTGATCTTAGATCAAAACGACAGAGCCGCGATCAACCACCCTAACACTTAATTCAATTTACCTACTTCATATCATCATACTCACATTAGTATGCTAATTAATTCTAACACAAATTAATCTAGCAATACCCCAAAATTTAATCTAATCATGCTTAATACTTAAAGAAAATCTGCGGCTAACAGTTGGGCTCTAGAAGCGGAGTCCATCATCCAAAGTCTTCTAGTCCTCTCTCTAAGCATTCCTTTCTCTACTGTAATTATCTGAGAATTTCGCAAAGAAAATAACAGTGTGCTTCGTTATATTAGTTCTATCAAAATAGCAGATGATTTTTTTTCTCTAGCTCTCCTTTTAAATAAATAATGAAAGTACTTATACTAGTGAATACGACGAAACCTTACAAAGAAAATTATAAATTCTCAGTAAGATTATTGAGGCTACTTAGTATTCTAATATTGTTGTTTGCATCATTATCTCTAAATTTCTACCCTTATTTTGACTATTTGGCTATTGGGAATAGTCTAAAGGTGAGGTACTCTACTTTACTAATCCTTCTATCGAAGTATATGAAAAATGCAGCAATAAAAATATTGGCATAATCCATATGATAAGATCATCAAGTAACTTAGTAATCTTGCTTCCTTGAGGAATTTGTCTACAAAAATTGTTCCTGATAATATCTTCATCTATAGCTTAAATGTCATAGGATAGGAATTCATACTATATTTTTGCTTTCTAGTTACCTCCAAGTATTGTCTTAAATTGTCTTAAAATCTCAAAGTTGTAATCCATCCAATCAATTTCTTAGAAAATGAGATGACTAGGTTACTTTCATAAGTAGTGTATGAGGTTCAAATGAAATAGGAAGAGAAGATATTAAAGCTATAAAATTTTCTCTTAAAGTCAACTTCTATGCTTCATTGAGTTTGGTTTTTTTTTTCTATTTTATGTCTATTATTGAGTCGTCAAATAGCCTAAGTGTTTACAAGGGAAGAGGTGGTCATTGAATTTGTATTCGACCTCTCCCTCCTCCTGGCTTTTTCAATTATACTAAATTGTTTTCAAGAAGCCCTCACAGGTACGTTCTTCAATTTACTCAATATATTATTTACCAATAGGCAAATTGGCATTTGAGATGGTCATTGAATTCTAATTTGATGTAATTATTTTTACTAGGTGTTGAAATCAAGGCAAGGTAGCCTCTTAAAGTGAAACCTAACGAAGATACTATTATTCATCTTTCTCAAGTAAAAATTGTTATAGATTTACTTAACTTAACTTGATATTCTTTCTTTAATTATTCTTTTTTTCCTTTATTTTGTGCACTAGGATGAACTGAGATTCATATTGCAAGTAGCTTAATGATTAATTATTTATATTCTGCAATTAGTGACAAACTTGAGAAAGTAGGTTGGAAAAAGAATATTGGTATTTGTGAATCATTCTAACAGGATGTGAGGTAAAGACTTTCCATCCATTTAATAAGAATAGGATCGATGACATGCTATTGTTATATGTATTTCAATTGCTTATTATATTTTAATAATTTTCATACAAGTATGAAATGCATATTTTGCCTTCTGATGATGCTTTGCTTTTTTGTCCTCATCATAACTAGGTATCTACTCTCATATTGTAGCTATCAATGAAGAAGTTGGAATGCAAGCAGCACCAAAAAATAGGTACGTTATACTTCTAAAGGACTTTGAAAAAGGTTACAAAGCTAATGTGAAGAAGCTTCACTCAGACTTTGAATTCTACAAATGATGAAGAGTTGTTGAAGTACATGTAATTTTCCTTGCAACTGTTAAGGATTATATAATTCACTTTTGTATTTTGTAGCAATAAAAGCATAAGTAATTTGTTTTTGCATTTTCAATATGCTAAATGTTGAACTTTTTAGCTCTTATAGACTATATATTATATATAAATGTATTTTTTGGTCTTTTGCCTTTGATATTACAAGTGCAATTAAGACATACATTGATATCTATATATTGCTTTTAATATATATATATATATGGTTGGGTCGGCTGTGCTAGGCCCAGGCCATTTCCACAAGTCCACGGCCCGTTCGGCCCATCAGGTGTTAGACTCCCATGCAAACGCAAAGATCTACGTAAACCTAGTATCCACAGCATATATAAGGTACTATTCTACCATAATTCAGGTACGAGAATACAACCTTGCTTTTCTCTATTCACAGCAGCCAAAAACCTACTCAAAAGACTGACTTGAGCGTCGGAGGGGCCTTCCGGGAACCAACCCCCGGCGTGCCTTTATCCATTTTGCAGGTATTCCATAGCCAGAGTCGTACAGACCATGGATCCCAACAACGATGCTCAACCTCAGCAAGATCAGGCTGAACCAGTATTTATAAACTTGTTATGTCTCTTTTGGTCTTGATTTTATCCAATATTTGAATGGCCTTAAAGTGTAAGGAATTTGTATTTTTCACTATTTTCTATGGTCTCGACAAGGTATCTCTTGACTTCATTAGTACATGACTTGGATAGCTTTTAAGTTGCGCTCTTTTAAGGTATTAAAAAGTTAAATCATCAATAATAATTATATTTTTTCTTAACAAAATATAGATTGTAACTTCCTTTAATACAACAATATTTTATTTTATTTTATTTTTAACATTATATATTAAATAAAAATTTTAAGAAAGACTTAATTTATTATCATATTAAACTAACAAATATATTATTAAAAAGTAATAAATATAAAATATTTATTTTGATAAAATAAGATTAATTTTGATGTAAGTTGTAATATATTAATATATTAATTAATCTATTCGACACATATTATCTCTATAGTTTGCTAATTTCTAATCACCCTGAAGATACGATACATATGAAGTGTCATGTATCCTAAAAAAATAGGTTATTGAAAGTTAACGATAAAGTCTAATAGATATATTAATTCAAGACTTTTCACAAAATATAAAGCCAATTTATAGTATTTTTAAAATATTTATTATTTGGAATTAATGAAACTTCATAAAAATTATTCTTTTACTCTTTACAAAATTTGTACAATCCTCCTCTCAAACTATCGGTAAACAATATATAAAATATTTTCTATGTCCACCCATATTTTAATTAGAATATAAAGAAGTTTCAATCTATCATAAATTTTTATTTAATTTTAGCACATCAAATATTTTAACTTAATAATTTGGCAAGTATATTTTAAATCAATATAAGGAATTTAATTTTAAAATTTCAAAGATTTTTACTTATTAAGGCTATGTTTGGTTGGGGGTTTATTACTGGAATGAAATGGAATGTAATATTATTCCATCGTTTGGAAAAAAGATTTATAATAGAATGAGATATAAAAGGAGGGTTTCATATTACATTTCATTGTATCTTAAACAGTTAAAATGAGAAACATCTGATTTGGAGGTTTAAGATGGAATGTAAAATGATAAATTGTTATGGTCCCAGTCAAAGCATATAAATTTGTGTAAATTTTTGTTTAGGGTGAGAAACAACCACAAGATAATTGAATTTGATTAATTCCGAATGGTTTTATTCATATTTGTTGGAGCTTACTTATAATTGATCAATTTAGTCAAAACAACCCAACTATTGTTTGAGATTGTAGGCATATCCTAAGTTAACAATATTGACTTATTCTCCTAACGTAACTAAACAACAAGATATTAATCAAAATATTAAATCTTAACTTGATATGCACTTGATCTCTACGTAAATGGTTCCAACAACCAATCTCCCACGTGCCGCATCTCATCAAACGTACTCCATATACTTGTTACTAGGCTTTGGAATTTTGGCCGACTTTCGTGGCGTATTAATACCCCTTCCTCGAAGAGGAACCTTGTCCTCAAGGGTCAAGTGAGGAAATTGTTGTTTAAGTATTTCAGAATCTTCCCATATGGCGTCTTCTTATGGAAGGTTTTTCCATTGGACAAAACTTGCCACCTCTTTTAAGCCATCGCAAATTGATAATTTTATCTAGTTCCAAAATGATTATACCATCGTCATCAATAGAAGGAAGATCGGTGCTGAATTGAGGCATCTTGCCAACATATTTCTTTAGTAATGACACATAAAACGCTGGATGTATTTGAGACTCTGTTGGAAGTTGGAGTTCATAAGCTACGTAACCGATTCTTCTCAGAACTGTGTACGACCCAAAGTACTTGCTTGCTAACTTTTGATGAGTACGTTGAAACACAAAAGATTGCCTATATGGTTGAAGTTTTAGCAATACCAAGTCTCATTCTTGAAATTCCATATCACGCCTCTTGCTATTAGCTAGCTGCTTCATTCAATTGATTATTGTTTCTAAATTTTATTTCAGCTGGCTCAACAATTCATCTCGTGATAACAAAGTCTGATATATCTCGTGCATTGGTGAGGCTCCCACTTGGTACATTGGCACTACTGGTGGATGACGCCCATATAAAGCCAAAAATGGAGTCATGCCCATAGACTCATGGTATGTTGTGTTGTACCAGTACTCTACCCAAGGTAAGTAAGAATTCCATTGCTTCGGCCATTGGTGAACAAAACTACGCAAGTACTATTCGAGACACCTACTAATTACCTCCGTATGACCGTCAGTTTATGTATGATACACAGAACTCATTCTAAGTTGTGTACCTGACATCTTAAAAAATTCCTGCCAAAATTTGCTAATAAAAATAGGGTCATGGTCACTGATCATGGATTTCGGCATGCCATGTAATTTTACCACTCCATCAATAAATTTCTCTGCCACCACTTTTGTCATAAATGGGTGAGTCAATGACATGAAGTGGGAACTTTTGCTGAGCCTATCTACGATCACTAGAATCGAATTTTTTCCTTGAGAGCTTGGTAGCCCTTCAATAAAGGCAAGTGTTATATCACCCTAAACTTGGCAAGGATCGGTAATGGTTGGAGGAGTCTTGTTGGTTTTAGAGTCGATGCTTTTATTTTTTGACAGATTTCACATTTTCTTACATACTCATCAACCATTTGAAACATGGAAGGCCAATAGAATTGTTGTTTCAAGCGTTTGTAAGTTCGAATGACTCCAGAATGCCTTCCCATCTTGGTGTCGTGATCTTCAAAAATTAATGATTCCCGGAGTCGTTGAGGGACGAAAACTCTGCCTTTAAAAGAGTCAAGCCATGACGCATGGAATAAGGACCATTGGTTTGAGACTGTTCCTTGTGTGTAATTTTTTACATGTAATAATCCTCTTGACTAGCTTTTGTAATCTCATTCCATATTGATAACTGCGCCATAAATAAATAGTTAAGGGTAGGGCTATTAGGTTACCGTGAGAGAGCGTCGACGATAACATTCTCACGTCTGGGTCTGTATTGAATCTCATAGTCAAATCCTATTAATTTGGCTATCTATTGTTGTTGTTTGGGTGTTGAAATTTCTTGCTCCAAGAGATATTTAAGGCTGTGTTGATCGATTTGAATGATGAATTTTTGTCCCAAAAGATAAGATGTCCATACACGTATGCGTCAATGATTGTTAGTGTCTCCTTTGCATATATAGACCATGATTTCTTTGTAACTCCTAAAGCACGACTCATAAAGGCAATAGGTTATCCTTGTTGTTGTAGTATTGCACCAATCCCATTGCATGACGCGTTTGTTACAATAATAAAGGTTTCATTAAAATTAGGCATAGCTAATGTAAGAGTATTGGTTATTGCCCTTTTTTATTGATAAATGCCTTGTCCGCTTCTACATTCCATCCAAATTGCCCTTTTTTTGAAGATTTGTAAGGGGTTGAGCTAATATCCCATAGCCTCGAAAGAATTTTTTGTAATAACCAGTTAGGTTAAGGAATCATTGTAGCTCTGAAATATTCTTTGGTTGTGGCCAAGAGATCATGGCCGTAATTTTTGTTTCATCTACTATTACCCCGTAGTTGGTGATTATGTGACCGAGGCACTTAAGGTCTTGTCGGCCAAAATTACACTTGCTTGCCTTAAAAAAAATCGATGTTGCTTGAGGATCTCCATTGTCTGCTTAACATGAGAAAGATGGCTACTTCAAGATAGGCTGTAGATGAGTATATCATCAAAGAAAACCATAATAAATTTTCTGAGGTAAGGATGGAAGATGGAATTCATGATGGCCTAAAATGTTGACGGTGTGTTGCACAAGCCAAACGACATTACTAGGTATTCATAATGTTTCTTATGTGTGTAGAATGTCATTTTGTGTACGTCGTTTGGGTTCATGCATGTTTGATGATATCCAGCCCTTAGGTCAAGCTTGGTGAAGTGCATTGCTTCTTATAATTAGTCCAACATGTCATTGACGGTAGGAATGGGAAATCGATCCTTGATGGTGGCATTATTGAGAGACCGATAGTTTGCGCAGAATCTCCAATTGTGACTTTTTTCTTGACGAGTAACACGGAGGACGAAAAAGGGCTGGTGCTAGCTTGAATGAGATCTAAATTCAGCATCTCCTGTACTTATTTTTCAATCTCTGCCTTCTGAAAATAGGCATAACGGCATGGCCTCACATACTACAGTTCCTTCCTTCAGTTTAATGTTGTGGTCGATTTTCCGTCTTGATGGTAGCATGGTTGGCTCTTGAAATATAGTCTCATATTCTTTTAACAGTTCCAACATGTCCGGAGTCGTAGTGTTGAGTGAATCTTCTATATTCATGTGAAAACATATAGCAAAACCGGTTTGGCCTTGTCTCAGCTCTATGGTGAGTTTCAGTCAGAGATGCTGTTTGGATTGATTAAGGTCCGATGCCTTGTAATTGACAACTTTTGTTTGCCCAAGTGAAATCCATGGTAAGATTTATCCAATTGCAAATTACTGAGCCAAGTATTTCTAGTCGCTAAATTCCTAACACCATATCCAATCCAATAATTGGTAGTGAATAAAGAGTTAAAGCAAATGGGACTCCTTGTATTAATACCTGGACTTGTTCAAACTTTCCTTTACACGATATTTTTTCTTCGTTTGCCACTCGTACCAAAAATCAGCTATGGGAATAATTGGTACTCTTAGCATGTTGGCCATTCAGGAGCTGATGAAATTATGAGTTAAGTTGCTATAGATCAATACCATAATCTCGTATGGTCCTATCTTTACTATGACACGTACGGTTCTTGGGGTTGCCCATCCTGTGAGAGCATAAAGAGTGATTTTTGGGTCGGCCAACTTACTAGTGTCATCTTCTTTTGGAAATTCTCCTGAGGTTTCTTCCTCTTCATTCATCCCGTCAGCCTTAAGGATCAGTAGCTGGGGTTGGTTGCATTTATGTCCTGCCGTGAACCGATCATTGCAATTGAAGCAGAGTCCAATTGCTCGGTGTCGTTGCATCTCGTCCCATATAACCCCCCTGACGGCCCCAATTGTTTGGGTGCGGATATTGTTTGCTGGTACTGGTGCTAGTGCTACATGGAGTGGTGCCTGATTGTTGTACTGAGGTCGCAACAGTTTCTTTTGACATGATAGTTGATCATCCTTCATGCGTGCAAGGCTTATAACTTCCTTTAAAGTTTTAGGCCGAAACATTCAGATGTTCTCTGAAATTTCTTGCCTTAATCCCCCCCATAAATGTCCCTACTAACTCCTTTTGTGTCCAGCCACTTACCCAATTACTAAGCTTCTCAAATTCCCTTTGATAGTCGCATAATGACCCCATCTGTTTAACTCTGGATAGTGCCTCATCATGGTCTTCACACTCCCTAGGACCAAATCGCTCCCAAAGCTCCTCCAAAAAAATTTCCCACGTCACTACCTTACCTTCTTCTTGGTAGGCTCGTCGCAACTACTGCCATCATTGATTAGCCTCTCCCTCCATGTAGAAAGAAACTAGGGAAACCTTTTGTTCATTGGTTGCTTCCTAATATTCAAGGAATTGCATGATCCTATTATACCACTCAGTTGGATCGTCACCGGAGTATCGTGGGCATTCAAGTTTGGCAACTTTTGACATTGACTGTTGGCGCCTCTTTTCACTTTGGCCATCATATGAAGATTCGAAATAATCATTGTCGTTGTAACTTGATGTTCCTTTTGATGTTGATAGTGAATCCACCATTTTATTCAAGGTTTCTTCTAAGCGATGCAACCTGTCATTGAGCCTTAACTCCATTTGCTTCAGTCCATCGTGTAAGCTCCCGATCTCGGTTTCCATACGCTCAATTCGCTCTTTATTAGTTGCCATAGTAACCACACTCTGATACCACTGTTATGGTCCCAATCAAAGCATATAAATTTGTGTAAATTTCTGTTTAAGGTGAGAAACAACCACAAGATAATTGAGTTTGATTAATTCCGAATGTTCTTGTTCATACTTGTTGGAGCTTATTTATAATTGAACAACTTAGCCAAAACAACCCAACTATCGTTTGAGATTATAGGCATATCCTAAGTTAACAACCTTTACTTATTCTCCTAATGTAACTAAACAACAAGATATTAATCAAAATATTAAATCTTCACTTGATATGCACTTGATCTCTACATAAATGGCTCCAACAACCAATCTCCCATGTGCCGCATCTCATCAAACATACTCCATAGACTTGTTACTAGGCTTTGGAATTCTGGTTGACTTTTGTGGCGTATCAATAAATAACTTTTCACTATATTATATTATAAACCTTTCTTCCAAACAACATTTCACTATATTACATTGTAAACCCTTCCATCACTCCCAAACAACAATTTTCTAATATTACATTCCATTACATTATAAACCATTCCATTTCATTAAAAGCTTTACATCCAACCAAACACAACCCACAGTTTATAATTTTAATTTGTCACGTAATTATCAACTATTATCTCACTCTTATGTTTTATAGATAATTTCACCACTTACAGTTATTTGTGTAAATAATATGCCAGTATTTGAAATGCTAAATTAATGGGGAAGTTGAAATTGAAGTGGCATAATGATAAGTACTTAGTATTAGATGTTGAGATAAATTCACAAAAATACTTATAAATCCTGAAACCAACTACAAACATGTTTACTGAGAGAGCATACTAGGGAATCTTGGAAGGTGCAAGTGGGAAGTTATCGTTGTTTCGAATTTCGTACTGTTCCGGTCGAAAATCGGTACCGGTACTGGTGTAGGTGGTATCAGTAAAAAATACTGGTCGGTACCGTCCAATTTCGTCGGTACCAGCCGGTATTCAAAATACCAGTCAAATACCGACCGGTACCGAAAATTTTAAAAAATTGGGGGACTTTTTTGCAAAATTTCAAATTTTCCCTCCCTCC
>JANZXV010000009.1:7393313-7411069 GCA_027576455.1 Erythroxylum roigii
TGTAATAAATATTAGGATAAAAGATATATTCACTTCCTTGTCCTTTGGGTACTGAACATTACAAACCTTTTCCTAGGAGAAGAAAATTTGGTGCCATCCTTAAACAATTTCTTTCCGATAAGACTTGTAAAAAGTCTCGAGCCCAATTCAGTCTCATCCAAACTCAATGTTAAATGTACGTAAATACACTTCTATGCCATAGCTCCCAATACATTCGACCTTCTGTCCGGAATCCACATTCATATACAATCACAAACTCGCCATTATTCACCACAGTAAACGTATAATAATTGAGAGAACCATCTAGGTTACTCACCACTAGCTTCCGAGCTAATGCCTGAAAGTCTCAGCAACGTCCGTGGGGTGACGTTCCAAAAGCGCCTCTATAACAGTCAAAGTATATAAACATTACCAATTGTATAATCAGAAGTATTTAATAATGCACATGTAGCAATTAAAATGTGTACAATGCATGTTTGTGACATTCCCGGCATTGTTCCAAAAATTCTCATTACAAAATTTTCGTCTAAAAATTAGAAATTCAAAGACACCAAAATTACTTAATTCGGATCTCTATAGGTCCAAATATTAATAAAACATGGACCAGAAAAACAATTACTCGATCCGCGCTCACTTTAACTTAATTAATCTACGTCAATTTCATCTCTAAAAATTTCCAATTTTACATAGAAATGAAATTAAATAATTCACAAATCCAATACCTCGAGAATCGGGTCAATCGGACGTCGGATTAAAAAGTTATTTACAATAGAATGAAATTGGACCAAAATAAATAACAAAAATAATAAAAATGAAAAATGGCTCAGCCCAGTGCGAGGGCGTCCTCGCCCTCGTGATCGCGAGGACGCTTCAACGTCCTCGCCCTCGTGAGGGCGATGTGTCGCACTCGCGAGGAGCGAGCTTCCGCCCTTTTTTTTTAAATTTCACTTAAAACCTTCTCTCCTTTCCCAAACCCTATCTTTTTACACAAGTGTCCAAAAATCACAAATGAGGCCTCATTGGAAAGATCACAGAAAACCCTACAAGGTTTATGAAGAGCTTGAAAACCAATTTCACCTCTAAGGGTGTCAAAAATGTAATCAAAGTGACTGCCTTCATATGAACACTCAATCAGTATCCATTCTTCAAAAAATCACATCTTCCCATTCCCTAAGCCAAAAATTCCAAACTTTATGTCAAAAGAAAGATCAGAACATGTTATACAACTTTCATGAACAACTTGGAAGCAAATTCATCCCATAAATACATCAAATTCTCAACCAAAGTTTCTGCCTATATAAGTCATTCTCAATAGTAACACAATCTTCCAAAAATCATAACTTCTTATATCCTTGTCCAAAAATTCCATACCTTATAGCCATGAAAAGATCAGAAAACATACTACAATCCTCATGAAGGACTAGAAACAAATTCTATCTCTAACTAGATCAAATTATCCCATTTTGTGGCTGCCCTGTTTAAAGGGTGTTAAGTCAACATAGAACCTAAACCATATCCATACTTTCAAAATCCATAACTCACAATTCTTGCATCCAAAAATAGCATATTATACCTCATTTCAAAGCTAAAACATTCATCTACAACTTTCCATAAGACCATTTGAGCTAATTAAAATCACAACAGTCCAAAATTTGGCTTCAAGGTACAATCACCACAAAACCTACACTTAACACATTTTCTAGCACCAATCACATTAACGTCTAAAAGTTAACAGGTCAGTACTCTCAACCTAGATATCGAAAAATTTCATACTTAGTGGCAATAGAAAGATAACAAGAAAGTCTTCAAGTTTCATTAAGACCAATCGTAAATGACTGGCTTTGTATTAACCTAAGTACATAAGGTGGCATGTTAGGCTGTCACTTGCCACATGTCACCCTCTCATCTGCTCACCTAACTTCTTCCAATTCGCTATCAATTTCTAGTCCAACTTTTCCCCAAAATTCCAATGTCTTAAAATTAAAAATTCCTAAAATCATTTTCCTCAATATCTAGTGCCATTGGACAGTAATTTTCAGTACCGAAAATCAAATCAGTCCGCTGCTTGGCGATTTTTTCGGTCTGGAAATTTTCTTCAAAAAATTCCAGAACAATTTCTAAAATTCCCCAAAAATTTAAAACACACAACAATCCACTCCAATTGCATTTTCAAGACAAAAATCACATTTTTCACAAAAAAATCACATTTAGACACATATACCGGAAAATGTCATGAATGCATGTACATGAACAAAAATTCCCATTCACATATATATAAAGGCCATATTATGCATGAACATGCCGAGACTAATTTACACACTCATAACCTGTCCCAAACTACTATTTTACCCTTCCCATCGGTGATGGGATGTTACATTAATGGTCATGAATAGCATGCATTAATGGAAGTTATGAGAAGTTAATGACCATGAATAACATGCATTAATGAAAGTTATGGGAAGTTAATGATCATGAATAGCATGCATTAATGGAAGTCAACAACACTTATTTCTAATCCATTCCATGCAACATTTTCTACCACGATCACATCGTGATACAATATCGAAACACTCTTCATATCTTGAATCACCATTCAAGACCATTTTAGTCATCTTTCGGATCTCCAATGTGTGTGACCCATTAGGTTCCCGGTTATGATGGCCACTTGAATTAACACTTAATTCAAGTAAGTTAAGAGCGGTATCTAGCAACACGTCATGACCCCCAATTAATCGGAAGATCAGTGGTTTGACTACGAACCCTTCCATACGTAATGTTGCCATGTAATTCGTCCTTTCACCATTTATACTCCACTTGGTTCAGAGTATGGTCAAAGTATCAATTCACACTAGACTAACTATGTTACATATAGTCCAAGTTTTATTAGATCTTGTCCTAAGGATCTCATTACTTAGGCAACACCATTGTAACGTTGCATGCTTACTGGAAAATAAGTTAACTGTGGATAGTCTTAACAAGTTGATGAGAAACAGATTTGGAGGATGGGATTGCTATCATAATTTTGACCTCCTTACTGGAGGTAGAATGTGTATAAACTTTGTTATCCAAGGAGTTCCCTCCTTTTGGTTACAAGCATTCCTTATCCCCAATTCAATCCTGGATAGGCTAAACTCCATTTTTAGGCTATTCTTATGAGGTGGAAGGCATTTCAGAGTAGCTTGGGAAAGCATTTGTACTCCAAAAGGTAAAGGAGGGTTGGGGTTGAAAAACTGCAAGAAATGGAACACTACTTTGCTAGTTGTGTGTAAATGGAGTTCCATCATCACAGAAGATTTATGAATTAATTCGGGTAAAGCATACAAGGAAACCATGATGGCGTTTATATGAAAGAACTATATACCTCTAAAGTACTCCTTCATTGCTTGGTTAAGTCTCCAGAATAGACTTCCAACAAAGGATGACTTACACTTTTTGGAGATAGAAAGAACATGTGCCTTATGTAATATAGAAATAGAAACTGTTGACTATTTGTTTTTCAAGTGTGCTTTTACAGGTGGAGTATGGAGTGCTATCAAGGCATGGTTAGGACTGACCCGCAATATGTCCTCACTACCTAGTGCCATTAAATGGATTCGGAAAGACTACACTGGAGCATGTATTAGAAGCAAAGCTGCTAAACTTAGCTTCATATGCACAATATGCATGGTATGGAAGACAAGGAATATCATCCAACTGGAGTTTGCTTCTGCTACGAGCTTAGATGTGGTTATAAAAATTAAAACAGTAATGTATAGAATCTTATATAGATTATACCTCATGAACCTTATCACTTTCTGAGTTTTCAGATGCATGTGGAATTTTGATGTAAGCTTGCTTATAGCCTCTTTGTGGATGTATTAGGGGGATATGGGATTTTTTTTGGTTGATACTTTGGATGTATTGGGAAATATGATGTATTTTTGTCTATAGCCTCCTTTTGGGTGTATTGGGGCATTTGGTGAATGTTGGTTATAGCCACTAGCTGGATGTAAACTTCATGTACTTTAGATCATTAGCCTCCCTTCGGTTGTATTGGGGAACTTATGAGAAATCTTGATGTAATCTTGCTTATATTGGTTGTATTGGGGTAGAAATTGTAGTAGGCTCTGGATTACACTTTTGACATTTGACTGTATGCGAGATCTTGATGTAATTTTGCTCATAGCCTCCTTTTAGGTGTATTGGGGGATATAATGCATGTTTAGGGTGTTGCATTGCAGGTAGTGGAAAACTGGATGTATTTTTTTGTTTTTAACTTCATTGCTGGTGTATTGGGGAACTTGGAGTATTTTTATTTATAGTTTCTCATTGGATGTATTGGGGAAGTGGTAGCAACTGATGTAGGCTTTGGACTACACTTGTCACACTTCGGTTGTACGAGGGCTCTTGAAGTAACTTGGCTTATAGTCTTTGTATGGCTATATTGGGGGATATGATGCATGTTTTGGTGCTGTTGTGGAGTTAGTGGATAACTTAATGTATTTTTTGTTTATATCCTCTTTTTGGTTATAATAGGGTACTTGGAATTTATAGTTGCTCTTTGGATGTTTTGGGGACATGGTAGAAACTGTTGTAAAATTTGGAGTACACAGAGGATCGGGGTAAGCCCCAAAGATCTATGTACATATGCTTTTGTGCAATATTACTATTTACATTGTATCAGAAGAAACAAAATTGCAGCAGAGAGAGGAAGAAGAAGGTGATGGTTTGTGTGTATGATTTTGGTTTTTGAAGTGTGAATATGAACTAGAGTATTTTTACCAAACAACTTTGAGTCCTTTGGCTATAACTTTTTCATCCGACCTCTAAATGACTTGAAACTAGAACCAATAGATTTTTGACACCTTGTTCTTGCTCTTTATGAAAATTTAGAGCCATATGAATTCGTTCGGGAAAAATTTGATTAATGGATTTAGGATGAAAAAGAGGATATGTGCTGGAATGTTATGAACTGGAGAATTCTCATTGAACATACTTTGGTATTTTGATTACATCTTGATCTGTAATTTCCAAATGAGTTTATTTTTGATTCAGAGAAAACCTGTGACATATTTCTACATCTTTCTTGAAGAAGTCTAATTTTAATTCTGTCTCTAAGAATTTCAAATTTTGGCATGAAATTGAGTCTTGGCTTAGGCTGTAGCACTACCAGGGATAGAAATCATGTCCTGTTGTTATCGAATGAACTATATTGATATAGGCAGAATCAAACAAAGTTGTCTTCACAAAAGTTGTATCTTATTTTCTTATCTTTCAATTGGTATAAAGTTTGTAATTTTTGGATATTTTAATTGAGAGATATGAGTTGTACAACTTTGAGTGCATGATAATGCACTAGCTAAAATTTCAAATGTACTCAGTCTATAGTATTTTGAGAATAACTCATAGAATAATGAACAAAATTGTATGATCTTGGTGTCATTAGAAACTTAAGACATTGGGGAACATTTTTCTATAATGAAATGTTGCCAAATTACTCCATTTACTTTGTTTGAATAATCATGAAAAGTTGACCCGAAAGTTTGTTTTCAGAAAAATCTGAAATGGTCAATGGGGTTATGAAATTGGATTAAAATTGTCTTATTGAGGAGCACACCCTAAGTACACATTATACTTAGGTGAGTTTTGATATGTGAATGATAATGTTGTGAAAATAATGGAAAGATATCCGGAATGTCATTGAACATGCATTGTACATAGTCCACGTACACATTTGTGCATAAATGAATACTTATAATTGTGCAAAGTTGGGATGTGTGTGCAATGTGGGTATTGCATAATGTTGATGTGTAGGATAAACATCCGCATCCAAGCATTTCCAGATCATGGAAGCTAATGCTAATCTGGAGCGTACTGTGAGTCGACCTAGATGGTCTTACTCTACTGATTGTTCTATTTATATATTATAGATTAAATGATTATGAAAAGTGAATGAGATTGTGCTGAATCTGGACAATGAAGGTCTGATGTTCTGATAGATGAATGGGGATAATTGAGGTGTTCCTTGTATGTGAATTTGGCAAAATAAGTATTACTCAACATGTTTGTTGAATGCCGGACTAAGGTCTGATGATATATGTGAATGGGAATGATTGAAATAATGAATGTGAATTGGATTGAATATGTGATTCTTAACCTAAATATTGGATGCCAGACCAAGGTCCGATGACAAATGTGAATGAGGAAGTGTTAGTGAATATGATTGTGTGATTTTGAGCATTTCTAATTGACTGAATATATGTGATGCATTTCATTATATCAATGCACAATCAGATAATCAGAATTGTGACCTGATTAGCCAACGTGAAAAGAGCTTTAAGCTCACTTATGCGCATCAGAGCCTCAGCCTCAATGTTTAATGAGCCCGGTATCCACAATGGATATGAGACAGTTATAGGCACTCGGTCACAACAAAGTAATAAATGAAAGAGAGTCTCATGTGCATTGCATTATACGTGATATGTGTTTTTTAAATAATAGAAATGATCGATTTGATTGCTCTGAATGTAATGCTATATGTTAAATGAAGTGATGTAAATTATGTGGAAATATGATGTGACGTGTTATGTGATTGAGTGAGTCATCAAGGATGGTCACTCACTGAGTTTGCAAGAACTCACCCAAAATTTGCATTATTTTCAGGTTCAGAGGAGATATTCAGTTAGGCTAATTGGAGTATAGTCACTGAAATCAGATATGGACTAAGAGTCAAGATCAGTTTGCACCTGCATATGTTTTTATTGATTTTAGTTTTGAATTATATTCCGCAAGTATTGTACAAAGAATTTGTTCCCTAATAAATACTCACAAATTTATTTAAATGTCTTTTATATTTTAATGTATAAGATCAACAACTTCCTTTGTAAAAAAGAAACATAATACGTGCTACTTTTTCTAATATATGAATATCCAATCTTATGTAGCAACAACTAAGAACAAATTTAGTAATAATACATAAATATAATATAATATGAATTCAATATTATGAACTCATCATAATTTTATTTTCAAGGCATAATTATCCCAAAATCTTTTTCCATATAATTTATTTAATTAAATAAATAAACATAAGATAAAGAATATCTTTAATTGGTTATACTATAAATATACAACCAATCGACTGGTTATAGGGAATAAACCAATAAAACAACATCAAGTTAAAAGTTTAGAGTCCACATTCCTAGGGAAAGCCTACTTAGGTCACATTTTTTGTTGCTAGAAAGCTCTAGGTTCATTTTTTTTATAAAATTCAAGACATGTTATACCTTTTTGGATATTTTATTTTAGTTTTAAACACTAAATACCTCTTTAGGTATTCAAGTTAATTTCAACATGAAACCTCTTTAGGACTTTTTATTTATTTTAAGTCATATGATACATCTACAGGCAACTTTATGTTAGTTTAAAGCCCTTTTGAAATAAAGATAAAAATATTTACTTCATAGAATTTCCTACACCTATATCATAACTAGGATTAATTATTTCAATCCTTATGTTTTGGAAAGCATCACTTACTTTTTGTGATATGTTTAATTATCATACAACCTTTCTAGTCCATTCATAACATATCTCACGCCTATGTCTAACTGAGGAGTAAGAGCATCATCCTACTTAGGACAATAGAAGAAATCTGCAAGTTCATGTAAGAAGTATTTATCTTTTTTAAGGTTGCTGACCTAAGAGCATTCAAGAGCCCTTGATCCCCACCCGACCATAAGAAGAGGACTCAAAAGATCGAGCTACTTTGTTCGTCTTCAAACCACGGCTGCGGGCTCGAGCGATCCATTCCTTTTCACATGTTTCGTATACGTAACTTTTGTCTTTGTTTTGAAAAGGAGAGTATAGGAATAGATTCAAACTTTCTAAAGATTATATTGTTTACCAAAGCATAGATTGTCTGAGGCTCTGCATAGAGGCCAAAACCCAACAGAAAAAATGGTTTGAATGCAAGGTTTTGTTTTGTATTTGGTATCAGTTTTATTCTGGAGAATAGAAACCAAATTAATGCTTATTGGGCCATGGAAGCTGCAGCTTACGCCTAAATTTACGCTGCCTTGTACAGAAGAACATGGAAAGTAAACCCCCAACTTTCCCAGATAAAATGAGAGAAAACACCTGCATGCAATTTCGTCATGCACGAACTGCTCACCACCTAACCAATGAAGCAAAATGCATGTAATGAAGGCATTCCACGTACATCAGGAAGGGCATCAACTCTATAAATTTTACAACTGAATATCCTTTCACTGATGGGAACAGGTGAATGTCACTTCAAAGCTGTCCAAATGGCTCTCTTGTTTTTTCTTCTCTTTCCACTACTGGCAGCGGGAGATCCCCAACCCACAAAACCAATCAACCAAACTGACCTGCAGGTAGCCATGGCTGACATGCGAACATGGTCCTATCACGGTTTTGTCATTCTCCTCAAGATTCTGAATGGAACTGGCGACGCACTCCGCGACAGGGAAATAACTTTCTTCATGCCAAGTGACGATGAGCTTTCAAAAGTTGCTCTTGCTGTTGACAGTTTGCAATATTTTATACTCAGTCACTCCATCCCTACCGCACTACTAATCACCCACCTCGTACATTTTCCGAATGGGACTCTGGTTCCTTCTGGTGTCCCAAACCAGCTGCTTCGGATCACCAACAATGGAAGATCAGGACTGTTTGTGAACAATGCAAGACTTGCCACTCCAAATGTGTGCCTAAACTCTCTGATAAGGTGCCATGGAATCAGCGCTGCCCTTAAACTTGACAATGTTGTCCCTTCTGTTTCTACTCTAAACCCAGTTCATCTTCATCCCAAACCCATGGATTCATCTGGTGCACATAGGAAAGGCAAATCTTTATCTCCAGATGTGAAGTGGATCCCAGGACCTTACTGAATCTTCCGTGCAGCTTTTACTTTTAAGTTATTTTATGTCAGTTCCCAGCAAATAAATGTCCAAACAACCATTTGTCTATTGTGATGCTCATCTGCTTCATTAAAAATATTATTGACCAACAGAACCGCCCATTTTGTTTCCAGGAAACTATTACTTTTTCGTCAGCTGAGTATAAAAATCAATAATGAAACAATCACCCTCAGATTTCAAACATTAAATGAAACAATCACCCTGCAGATTTCAAACATTAAGAAATACAGACAACATTCATACGCACTTGTTCAGCATCTGAATCACATCCCTAAATCATTTAGTTAAAATTTAATTTATAACAACAATCAAAGCATTTCTCAAGGATTTGTCATAAAATGGTGTCGATCGTTTGGCTGTGATTCCGCCTTTGGAGGGGTACTGTAGCCATGAAGGAGGTCATGGATTTTGGAATAGGTCATAACCCCACCACTGCTCTGTGATGCCCTTGAACTCTCTTGGAGTTTAATCTTCTCAAATAAGTACTGTTTCTCTGCTTCTGCTTCACTTAGCCGAAGCTTCAAATAGCTGCTAGCATAATCTTCCTCTGATTTCTCTGTCTTAGCGAGAGCAATCCTCTGTAGCCTCTCAGCCTCTCGTTTTGCCTCATTGGCCTTCAGTTGGAACATATCAGCCTCTGCCTGCTTGAGCCTGACAATTCTCTCCAGCTCTTCTATCTGTAGCTTCTTCTTTTGCCTGTCCTGTTTCAATTCTGACACTTCCTTGGCCTTTTCCTCCAGCTCCCGATCACAAGCTTCTAATGCCGAGCGGGACTTATTAAACATTCTCTTCTTCTCCTCTGCTACCATCTCCATCTTTCTTATGGCCTCCTGCACCACATCAGCTATTCGGTTGCATGCTTCCTGTGGGGCTATCAGCCTTCCACCCTCCCCATTTTCCAAGCTTTTTGGAGAGTCCACCTCAATCTCTTCAAAGACAAAAAGAAATTCTTGTTTCAGTTGTGATGCACTACAACAAATTGCAAGTCATGGATTTACAGAAACAAGCACCCAACTGGGTGAAGTCGAGCGACTTAAACTGCCATGCATAGTGCCAGCAGTAAAATAATGCAAAAAAAATTTAAGAGGCAAAATGAATCATACTTTAAAAAATAAGATACAAAGCAGAAAAGATGTAAAGATAAAACAAAATTCTCATGCAATTTGGAAAGGATCACTCGAGTGGACCACCAAGTAACACAATAAAATGAGTTTAACACTATTCTTCTTATTAAAAACCAACTACAACTCTTTAACCTCCATTTGTAAATTGATGGTTCCCATAAAGCACACGTAAAAAAGCCTTTTCCATGGAAAAACATGCAGGATGAAAGGAAACAGTAAAGAAAAAGAGAGAACCTAATATTAAATTAGAGAAGCACAAAGTGAAAATACCCTTTAGTAAGTCCAGTGTTCAAATAAGTCAAGTACAGGAATATAGGACCCCACAATTTTGAGAATTACCAAGAGTAAACAGCAAAAGTTTACCAGCAGGAAGTAAACTAGTCAGTTTATCAGAAGCTCGAGTTAACATGCACAGAGTAATGCCCTTGCTCACATGCTCGGACTAAAAAGTTTGCTCATGCAATATTATAAGGAGAAAAATAAGTTGAAGCTTATGACAACCTTGGAAAAACATCAATATTACTCTGCAAGCTGTGGTCTCTGGAAGTCCGCCCTTCATTTTTTCTAAGAGTTCCTCACACTTCCAGAATAGTTTTCTCCCTCTAGAGTCTTCACTTCCTCGGAATATTCTGCTAACAAAATCAAGTTCCCTCATCAGAGACTCCCGGTCCCATGCTGGTGCACAATGCTGGAAAACATCTTTTACCCAACCCAAAAGCTCTGATGTGCGATTGCAAGCTCGACATCGGAAAAGCATTTCAGTTGGGCCTGCTCCATTCTTAACAGATGGACCCATACAGATTTGACCATCACGAATGGCACAATCTGTATGGGTCCAGTGAGAACATAGATCACAACCAATCCAACGACAGGTATTCACTTCAAAATCAAACTTGTTGCAGATCACACACATGCAGAGATTGCAGAAGCCATTTCTGTTTGTACATATTTCACAAATGCAATCATCAGCTGGGAGCTGGTTTTGGCAGGCTATGTTTCTGCACCTCTTAAACACAAATACCTCAATGAGGGAAGTTTGAGAAAGACTGATACTAGGGTGCAAAAATGCTTGAATTCCAGTATTTATGGCAACAAGTACTTCAAGTTGTACTCGGTGTGCTCTAATCAATGTTTTAGCAGTCAAATCAGATCTGTTTTGAACAAGCTTTTGCAGAACTAAAAATTCTTCTCTGAGCTGTGTGCCACCATTTCCTTCAAGTATAGCACGTAGTCCATTTTTTAGCTCTTCCAGGAACTCATCAGGCAGACGATGCATCTTTTCCGAGATTACATCAACTCGTTCTCTTGCTATCTCACGAAGAGTTATTTTATCTGCAGTAGAGACATGACGAATGACAGGTTGTTCGGAGCAATCAGCATCCACTCTGCCATTCTCCAGGTTTTTTTCCATTGCAACAGCATCAGCAGTCGGCCAAGTTTCTCGTGAACTTGCACTCTCAGTAGGAGATTCATGGTTATTATCAGAGTTTGATATAGGTTCTGGAGCCTCTGGAGACAAGTGGGGATCCGAAGTCACAAGAGAGAGTGATGTTTGTAGTCCTCCAGTACGCAGTTGTTGACGAGGAGGCAGCATTTTGGAGGCAGATTGATGGTGGATGTTAGAACCAGATGAAGTGCCCATCACCAAGCTCGCTTAATCTGCCATTTCTCACCACGATAGCAAAAAATTAACTCATCGACATGCATTTTAAAGAAATTAATTTGCACCTAAAACTCAAAAAGGAAAATTTTCCAAGCTTTAAGAGCAAGAATCAGCAAAAATCCATCAAGAACATGATGAATTCAACCAAAAAACAAGCAGCATCAGGAGCATGAAAACAGAAAATATATGCATATAACGTTAGGGAAAAAGAACACCCAAAAAGACTTAATAAGGAAAGAAATGAACTTTTACAAATATATATAGAAGCAACATCAGATCACAGAAAAGACGTATCACTACATACCTAAAGAGACTGATCTGTTAGGTTACAAACAAAGTTCAGGCAAAGAAAATTACAAAAAATGTTGGACCTCTGCTAGAACCTGTTCAACAATCCAAAGTCAACCAACTTCAACACCACCCTTTAAGCTAGAGTTACCTTATCTATTTCCAACGTCCACCATAAATTAAAAACAGCAGAAAAAAAACAAGATTAATAGCTAGAACAGAAACAAAAAAAAAGAACATTTCTTGCCGATTTCATTTGATCTCAGCATCCAAACGTAACCTACAGAGTAAAGAGAAAGAACTGACCTGAGGAAGCTAACGGACGGGTGAAGAAGAGAGAGACGGAAAGAGGAAGGAGAGACTAGAAGAAGCAAACTGAGGAATATGTGAGGTGAGAGAGAAAAAGAGAAACGATGGTTTGACCTTTTTGGCCTCCAGTGATGGAGTACGGAAGAGTTGAAGCAGGGATATTAATGGAAACAGGAGGAGGGATGTGGGAAGGAAGAAGACGGCTTTTATGTTGGTGAAATTCAACGCTGACCGGCTTAGCCGGTTGTTGTTGTTCTTCTGAATTTCCGAGTTTCCACGCTGCTGACCTGTACACGTCAAGCAAAACGCCTGTCGTTTTGACTTCGTCAATTGATTTCATCATTTACATCATTTATCTATTTTCCTTGGATCCGAAATCCTAATTGCTTTCTTGCAGATGATTCGTGGCCAGAATGGTGTTACGTGTACAATGTTATACCTGTAAATGGAATCAGATTTTTTGTTTAATACTACGATGCTTTATTTATTTTGCTTTATAAATTTCAGTTATTTATTTGCGTGAGTTTTATGTGGATCGTGCATAAATGAACGCGAAATTTACATAAATAAATGACTGAAATTCATAAAACAGAATAAGACACCATAATAATAGACGGAAGATCCCGTCCTGTATAAATATAATGTGGATCGTCTCGCTATCTCTCTATGTCTCTAATGGTACTAGAACTTTAAGATTCTCTGCCAAGAAAATCTATAAACATGTCTGAAGATGATTGGGATCAACAGATCGAGAAGCTTGAAGAAAGTATCCGGAAAATTATGAAATCTTATATTTGAAGTGAGAAATGGATGCTGATAATTCAGTTGCCATCAATATGAGACAAATAATCTTAAAGCAATGTTCAACGCGTTTTACTCTATCTGTTGTGGCTTGTTCTTTCGATGGTGTTTCATGCTACTCCTTTAAGTCATATGGTCACATTGTCTACTGTCTCTCATTTACTCTTCACGAGCATTGCCTTTGTTCATAACATTCCCTCCCCCTTCAAAGACAAGCTTATCTGTCAGGCTAATGTCTGGAAACTTGTTCTGTAGATCAAACATTGTCTCCCACGTAGCCTTTTCCTTGGGTTCACCTTGCCACTATACTAGAACTTGAGTGATCGCACGATTATGACACTTAACCATCCTCCTTCCCAAAAGGGCCTCTGGTAACTTTCGATCATTTTATCAAAGTTGGCGGCAAGTGGCAGAACAAGGTGGCTTGTCGAAGATGGACTTCTTTAGTTGGCACACATGGAAGGTTGGATGGATAGCTAATCCTTCTGGAAACTCCAATGTATACGCCACTGCATTAACTTTTGCTATAATAAAAAAAGGTTCATAATATAATGGAGCCAGCTTCTATTTTGTTCTCCTCTGCATGGAATGTTGGCGATAGGGTTGGAGCTTGATGTAAACACTTTGTCTGACTTCAAATTCTAGCTAAATCTGACGCTTATTTGTTTATTGCTTCATTCTTTATTGTGCTCTGTTTGAATGGAATTTGGTGATTTGTAACGCAGTGTCTCGATCTTGAAGATTTTGATCAATTAGACATTTCAGGAGTCTTTAGCTAACTAGTCAATGTAGATGGGTGGAGGATAGCCACAGAGGATTTCGAATGGAGTGGTATTTATGGTATGGATGGTGTTATACAACCATTAGGCCTACAAGTTACAAGCCATTTTTAGCAAGACATAATAACTACCAATATTAAATAAGGTCAGAATACGACACTACCTGAATCACAACTGATCATTAAGAGTACATTGTATAATTGGTTCGCGAGCATACACCAACAAACCATCGACAAAGTCCATACTAATTTCCCACCAACAACCCTCGGGTATAGGTAGGGGCTGCAATCGCCGAGAAGTAGCTACTGGTTCCTACTTGCTTCTTTGACAAGTAGTGTAGTTGGTAATGTGCTTTCTAACATCTTTAGCTATCTATTCCAGTTGAATAAGCTCTGAATTCTTTTGATCGTCTCGGTTACTCTAGAATGCCCTCCCTGCGCGCTGTCATAAGCGCGTGATATAATTTTACTTCTAAGTTCCTTATTACACCCTGTAATCAACCTTACCTTCCATCTTAACAAATTGTTTTTCCATTCATAATTACTCATTTCAACTTCTTGCTTCTTCAATTTCCTAATCAAGTCTCTAATAGTCACATCATTCTTCTAACTCTCCTGAATTTCTTTTAGTAAATTGGTTCGTACTTGGGAAACAGACATGGCTAATAATTCTCGACTAGTGATTTTGGAAAGAGTATCTGCAGCTACGTTCTCCTTCCCACTTTGATATATTACTTCAAAATCATAACCCATCAATTTAGGTAACCAATTTTGCTAAAACGATGTTGCAATCCTTTTCTCCAACAAAAATTTCAGAATTTTATGATCTATGAGGACCCCGAAAAACCTTCCATTCAAATAATGGCGCCATTGCTTCACTACCTTAATAATTGCTAAAAATTCTCTCATAAGTGGACAAAGGCTAGTGTTTTGGAGCCAGGGCCTTGTTAAGGAATGCAATAGGGCGCCCTTCCTACTGAAGTAGAACTCCAATTTCTCGATCACAAGTATCCGCTTATATTATGAAAATTTTTGAAAAACTAGTAGCACAAGCACCGGAGTAATTACTAATCCTTCAACTTTTCAAATGTGTGTTATTGT
Organism: Erythroxylum roigii; assembly: GCA_027576455.1. Lineage (NCBI taxonomy): Eukaryota > Viridiplantae > Streptophyta > Magnoliopsida > Malpighiales > Erythroxylaceae > Erythroxylum > Erythroxylum roigii. The sequence continues at coordinate 7,408,296 of JANZXV010000009.1, forward strand.
TCCTCTGCCCATTCCCCTCTCTCCGCCATTTGTTTCTTTAACTGGGCATTTAACAGCTTAGCAATTATTGCATAATGCTTAATGAACTGTCGACAATACCCTACCAAGGAAGCCTCTTAGGCCTTTCAACGTTTGCGACAACGGCCACTTTTGGATCGTATGGATCTTCTTGTCATATATCGCTACCCCAGCTTCAGAAATAGAGTGGCCCAAGTACTAGATTTATGTAGCCCTAAATATACATTTATTTTCATTGAGAAAGAGAAATTGCCCCCTTAAAATTTGTAAAATCTATTGCACATGTTCAACATGCTGTGTAAAATTGTTGTTGTAAATAAGAAGATCGTAGAAGAAGAATAGTATGAATTTACACAAATCTGGCCTGAAAATGCAGTTTATGAGGCTTTGGAACATCGATGGAGTGTTCGTGTGTAACAACCCACTCCCATCTGACACATGCACGTGTGCCCTTTGGTCACATGTGCACATGCTTGACAAAAATGACGTGTTAACTGTCACAGTTACACTTTATTACATGGCATTATAATTAAAATCACAAATCACACATTTGCTAAAATCCAAAATTTCCTGATTTTATATCATAACCATAATGTACATTGTAGCTTAAAGTTCAACATTCAAGTTTATATAACACCATCCTATGAACATAACAGCTCAGTCTACACAGTACGCTACAAACATGAGGAATAGCAAAAGATAATAATAGACTATGTTTTCAATTCCCAGTTGACCGACCTTTGAGCCATATCTGATCGTCAAAGTTGCATAAAATATGCTTCTATGGAGGCTTAGAAGCTAGGTCGTCTTACTCTTGAACTTAAAATTAACAATGGTGCAATTTTGATGAGTTTTGCGAACTCAGTAGAGTAACTATCCTTGATGGTTCACTCATGTTATAAAACACAATCAATTAGAAACATATTGTCACACTGTTCATTTCAACTTGATTAGCACCAAGTTCTATCACAAACAAATTGTAATTTCAGACAAACAATTAAATCAAACTATCACTTCATTACACTTGAATAAAACACAATCATTGGTTTAATACCATGTATTCAAACATATAACATTCTGACAGCTTTACAAATCATTTATTGAATTCAAAACATATGTGAATGCTATATGTATAAGACTCACATTCATTTTTACATTGTTGTGATTGTGTACTTTTTCAGTATCCCATATCACTGGGCTCATTGATCATAGTGAGCCTTAGGCTCTAACCACATATGTTTAAGCATTAAGCTCATTTCAGTAGCTGTCTTAGTCAATAGCAACACCAGTCACAACTGCTTTTATATTACGTGTATTGAAATGAAATGCATGCCATAATTCAGTCAATACAGTCAATCACTTTCATTCACATTATCTCAGTCAATACAGCCAATCATAACATTCAGTCACTTTTAATTGAGAATCACTTAGGCAGTCTCATTCACATACAAGTAGCACTTCCAATGATATTCACATGCATCAAAACTCCTCGGACATTTCATGTCCGGAATCTAGTACACAATCAGTACACATTCATCACATATCAAATTCAATTAAATAATATCAGATCAAATTAAAGTGAGACCATCTTACGTTACTCACAATTGGTCCCTTAAGCATATTGCCTTGACGTTCTAGCAATATCCGGAAGTGGTCGCACTACTTGCTCTCTTATATACTTTAAAACATTTTCACATTAATGTACCACTTATGTAACTGAGTAAACACATGTATAAATGTATCATGTATCATGCATGTGCAATGACAAATTCTCAGGTATATTTTCGTAACAAATTGATGTACTCCAATAGTGCCAAAATTCACACACTCATTCACTATTCCAGCTTTTGCTGAAAGCATCTCATTCGGGTCAACTTTGAATAATCAATAAGAGCAAGAAAATAATGTATTTCTGTAACACTTTCTTCTATATAATTGTTCCTCTATGTTTTAAGTTTTTAATGACACTAAAATCATTCAATTTGATTCATTATTCTATTAGTTATGTTCATAATACTGCAGATTAAGTACATTTGAAAATTTGGCTAGAGCATGATCATGCATTCAAGTTGTACAACAAATATCTCTCAATTACAATATCTAAAAAGTACAAACTTTATACCAATTTAACGCTAAGAGAATAAGCTACAACATTGGTGAAGACACCTTAGTCTAACTGGGCCTACATCAATACAGTTTATTCAATAACCACAGGACATGATTTATGTCCCTGGTAGTGCTACAGCCTAAGTCAAGACTCAATTTTGGGCCAATTGTGAAAGTTTTAGAGACAAAATTAAATTTCGATTTCTTCACAAAGTTGTAGAAATATGTGTCAAGTTTAAGCTGAATTAATAATAAACTCATTTGGAAATCTACAGATCAAGATATAATCCAAATACCGAGACATGTTCAATGAAAATTCTCGAGTTCATAACATTCTAGCACATTTCCTCACTTTCATCCAATCAATCTTTTTCAAATCAATTCAGATGGCTCTAAATTTTTACGGCGAGGACAAGCAATATCTTAGGAGTTTATTGGTTCAATTTCCAAGTCATTTGGAGATAAGGAGACAAAGTTATAACAAAAAGAGTTAGAACTGCTCAGTATCAGAAAGCTTGATTGTGCACTACTACCTTCTACAATAGAATCACGATTTTGTGTAGGAAAATCCCAGTGCAAGTATCATATACTCGCGGTGCGGAAAACAAAAATTTTTGTTACCGGGACGTTCCCGAAAGCCAGGATCCATG
>JANZXV010000009.1:7469374-7489616 GCA_027576455.1 Erythroxylum roigii
GTTTCTTTTGAAACTAACTCCATTTAACTCTCATCTTTACAATCCAACTATCTCCAAATCTTCTTTTGATTTCTTTTATTCTTTTTCCTATTTTTCATAATACTCTATAAATTTCGAAATAAATCCAAAATTCACCAAAATTCACAAATATAATAATTCCACTAATCAATAAAATTTTCAATATAAATAAATTCCAAATTCACAAATTTCCCAAAAATCACAACTCAGTCCAAATATACTCAGAATTATTCATGAATACATGTACAATTATTTTCATGTGTAGAAAATTTTACTATTCATGTGTATGTGTATGCCATATTATGCATGAACATGGAAATGCCTTTCTAAACTCTTATTGATCCCTTATATTTACTATTCTAACCTTCCCGCAAGTAATGAGATGTTACATGCACGTTGATGAAATATAAAAAACTCATACTACTATTTCCCCTACAGCCCTTCTTCCTTTGCTTAACAAACTCATCCTCCCTTCTTCCTTCTATGTTCTTTCTTCTCCCTCAAGAAAACTCTCGGGTCTGACATCTTGGTATCAGAGCACTGATTTTGTGACTACCTACCCCCCACAATGGCCGATGGTACTAGGACAAGAATTTCTTAGCAACAACTCGCGCACCTGCAATCACAAATGAAAGAGTTCCAAACCTTCCATCAAGAGGCACAAACATTTCGGCACGAAACCCGGAGTCAACTTACGAAACTAGACGTCCTCGGCTCGATATTGGAGAAACTAGGTGCCCTCGATAAACTCATTGAGGGGCAAAACTAGATGGAGAAAAGAATGGAGCTAGTAGAGAACAGAGTAGACATATTATGGAAGGATAAAACTCATCGAGAGAAGGCCCCCATGCAAACTGATACAGCATCAACGATAACCACTCCGAGATCCACGACTACAGGAAAAGGAATATTACCCACTTCTGTTACTATAACTATTTTGAGTGACGGAGGAGGGGGAAACAATCGTAGACGAACAATGGGAGATGAAGGGTTGAGAATGGGGACAGGGACTCGTGAGATCCGTAGAGAAGGAACTTGACCTCTAAACATAGGAGGGGGTATGGAGAATGGATCTAAGAAGGGTATCGTCACCACATTCCAAAGCTGGAGATACCATATTTTGACGGCAGTAACCCAAGGTATTGGGTGCGCAAATGTGAGAAGTATTTTGGATATTGCAAGATCGATGAAGCACAGAGGGTAGAATTGGTTTCCATGTTTATGAATGATAGGGTGGAAATCTGGTTTTAGAGTTGGGCTATTAATAGAGAGCGGCTAGTTTGGGGGAATTTGTGGAGAGTGTGTACCTTAGGTTTGGAAGGTAGAGCACTACAAAGGTGGTAGAAAAGTTTAACAAGATGATAGGTAACTACAGTGGAGGAATATCAGGGGAGGTTCGAAGAGTTAAAGGCTCTCGTGCTAGCAAACAACTCAACACTCACGGAAATATATTCCGTGGGTAGCTTCATAAGCGGACTAACAGGAGAACTCAAATCCATGATGAAGCTCGGCAAACCGCTTACTTTAGAGCAAGCGTTCGAGGAGGCCCGACTGCATGAAGACATTGTGGATAAAATCTATAAGAAAAAATGGCGTAAAGCGAAGGGGACCGAGGGTACTAAGACCACGAGTATTGTATCCGCTCTCAAACGAGAAACAGAACCAGTACAGGAAAATCCTAGCTTCTACGAAGGGAGAGGTGGCAACCAAGAGTTCAAGAAACGATTGAATATGTGGTGCAAATGCAGGGATAAATACTTTTCGGGACACATGTGCAAGAAGCAATTTCTTGCACTAGAAAGGCACGAAGAGACCGACAAAGAGGAGACCATAGCAAAGGTGGAAGCTCCCAACATGATGGAAGCAGAGGAAGTAGGAGACGGGAACAACGCAAACAGAGGGACCATCTCCCTCCATGCATTGCAGTGGAACACCTCGCACCATACCCTGAGGTTTATGGAGTAATGGGCAACAAGAAGATCGTTGTACTCCTCGACAGTGGGGTACCCATAGTTTTATCAATGAGAGGCTAGCAGATGGGTTGAGATGCACACTTAAAGGAACTTGTCCCTTGACAATTCTCGTGGCTAATAGACAGAGCATGGCAAGTAGTTGGAAGTGTGAGAACCTTCGATGGAAGATGCAAGGGCACTCCGCAGCAGACCTGAGGCTTCTTCATCTTGGGGGATGCGACGTAGTGTTGGGGTAGATTGGATGGCCGATCATAGCGCTGTAGTATTTGACTTTAAAAGAGGACTAGTTATGCTAAACATGGATGGGAAAGAAATACAACTCAAGGGTGGCAACGAGGTTGGGACGTTGAGGATGATGACAAGAAAGCAATTAAAAGGTTGGCTAAAGAAAGGGATCCAAGGAGTGGTAGCACAACTTTTCACTATATAGGTTGAAGAGTTGGAAGGGACACGGGGTAGCAAAGAAGAGCCAGTGCACGAGAGAATTCGTGAGCTGCTGCAACAGTACAGTGATGTCTTCCAAGAGTTGATGCACTTGCCACCACAAAGACTGCTAGACCACTCCATTCCCCTAAAGCCCGAAGCTACCCCAGTTAACTTACGAGCCTATCGATATCTATCGGGCAGAGGCAGGAAATAGAAAAGATGGTACAAGAGATGCTTGAAAACCAAGTTATTCAGCTGAGCCACAGCCCATTTGCATCTCCAGCATTGCTGGTTAAGAAGGACGGCACATGGAGGTTCTGTATCGATTATCGACAGCTCAATTCCCTCACAATCAAAAATAAATTTCCCATACCGGTAATAGAAGACTTATTGGATGAGATTCACGGGGCAAAACTCTTCTCTAAGGTGGATTTAAGAGCGTGATATCACCAAATCTGCATGAAGGATGAGGACATCTACAAGACCGCTTTCAGAACACACCAAGGTCTGTATGAGTTTCGTGTTATGCCATTTGGTTTAACTAATGCTCCTGCAACCTTCCAGGCTTTGATGAATCCGGTATTCTAGTCGCATTTAAGGAGGTTCGTGCTTGTCTTCTTCGACGACATCCTCATTTATAGCCCAGACTTGGAGAGTCATCTGCAATATCTGGAGACTACCTTCAAACTACTACACCAGAATTAGCTTTACACCAAAAGGTCCAAATGCTCCTTCGGGCAAGATCAAGTGGAGTATCTCGGGCACGTCATAATAGAGGAAGGAGTGAAGACCGACCCAAGAAAGGTAGAAGCAATGCTATCATGGCCTGTACCCAGATTGATCAAGGAGTTAAGAGGCTTCTTAGACTTAACGGGTTACTACAGGAAGTTTGTTAAAGGATATGGACACATTAGCAAGCCCTTGACTGCATTACAGAAGAAGGATGCCTTTGCATGGAATGAAGAAGCTCAGCACCCCTTCGAAGCACTTAAGCAAGCCATGACTCAAGCCCCAGTGTTGGCATTACCAGACTTCGAGCAACCGTTCACAGTTGAGACGGATGCCTCTGGGATAGGGCTGGGAGCAGTCTTGATGCAAAGGCGACGACCATTAGCATACTTAAGCAAGGCACTGGGTAACAAGAATGAGGGACTATCAGTGTACAAAAAAGAGCTGTTGACGCTAATCATGGCAGTAGACAAATGGCGCCATTACTTGGAGGTGTGACCCTTTGTAATTCGGACAGACCACGAAGTCTGAAGCATTTGCTTTAGCAATGTTTGCACACACAACTATAGAAGAGAGAGGTTAGCAAGCTGTTGGGCCTAGAGTATGAGATTAAATACAGGAGTGGGAAAGCGAATAGGGCTGCGGATGCACTGTCCCGCATCCACGAAGTGATTGAGCTTGATGAAGGCGAGTTGGAAGCTATTTCTACGGTCATTCTTATCTGGCTCAAGGAGGTGACAAAGAGTTACAAAGGGGACACGTTTGTAGAAGAATGCATTGCTGCCCTCTTGATCGACCCCAATCTTGCGTGGGGCACAGTCTCATACAGGGCATTATGAGATTCCACAATCGAATCTATATGGGAAGGAATATAGGGCTGCGTTTGCAGCTAATCAAAACCATACATGCATCAGCAATCGGGGGCCATTTTGGGATACGGGGAACATTCCAACGCTTGAGGCAACTTTTCTACTAGTCAGGGATGAAAGCAAACATGCTGCAGTGTGTACAGGAGTGCGAGGTGTGTCAGCATTGCAAATCAAAGAACTTTCCCTACACTGGTCTCCTCCAACCACTACTCACACCTGCTCAAGCATGGAGCCATGTGCGCATGGACTTCATAGAAGGCTTACCCAAATCACAAGGAAAGGATGTTATACTTGTGGTAGTAGATAAACTGACGAAATTCAACCATTTTATACTATTAGCTCATCCGTTTACTGCGCCTAACGTAGCACGAGAGTTCTTCAACCATGTAGCAAAAATTCATGAAGTGCCGCAAGGGATCGTCACTGATCGAGACAGTATTTTCACTAGTCTGTTCTGGATCGAGCTATTTCAACTCCTGGGCACCACTATAGATCACTCCTCTGTGTACCATCTACAGACAAACAATCAAACAGAACGCCTCAATTAGTGCCTTGAGTCTTATCTACGCTGCATGACGTTCATGCAGCCAAAACAGTGGGCGAGGTGGATACCTATGGCATAATGGTGGTATAACACCAATTACCACAAGGTGCTTAAAATGACCCCCTTCGAGGCCTTGTTTGGGTACTCTCCTACACAAGAACCCGTAATGATAGAGCCCGAGGTTCGAGTAGCAATAGTGGATGAATTCCTAAAAGAGAAGCAGATTCTCAAAGCTAACCTGCTTAAGGCACACTAGAGCATGAAAAGATTTGCAGATAGGCATCGCACTGATCGAGGATTCCAAGTAGGTGATTTAGTATACCTAAAACTACAGCCCTACTGACAAACATCCATGATGGCGAGATCTTGGATCAAACTCGCAGCCAGTTACTATGGTCCCTTTCTAGTCGAAGCCAAGGTGGGAGAAGTAGCCTATCGTTTGAAGCTTCCCGCACATGCCACCATCCACCCAGTTTTCCAGGTTTCTTTGCTTAAGGCAAAAATAGGACCCACGACTACAATAACCCCTACTCTGCCACAGTCGGAGGATAAAGGGACTATATTTTTGAACCTTTGAGAGTCCTCAACACAAGGGAGGTCGAACGAAGCGGAAAGAAGGTTGATCAATGGCTGATTCAACGGGTGTCATTAAGCCCAATGGAGGCTACATGGGAAGATGTTGTTGATGTCTAACAACAGTTTCCAAACTTCCAACCTTGAGGACAAGGTTGCTCTCAAGGAAGGGGAGAAGTTAGGAAGTGTGGGGCAAAAGAGGAAATCACATAGAGAAGTTACAGGCAATCATTAAGGGCATTTACTGGCAGAATAAAGAATTGAATAGTGATAATAGAATATTAGAATTTTATCAATCCGTACTAGTTGTTAGTGTAAGGCTATAACAGCCTATATATAGACTATGATTGTAAAGGCATGCACGTTGATGAAATATAACAAACTCATACTAACTATTTCCCCTACAGTTCTTCTTCATCTCTCTCTCTTCATTCTTGCTTTAAAAACTCATCCTCCCTTCTTCCTTCTCTGTTCTTTCTTCTCCCTCTAGAAAACTCTCGGGTCTTGACATACGCCCAATCAAAGACAGACTTCCAGATTCCTTGCAACCAGATTTCTTCCAGAAAGGTTTTAGTAAACCTGCCATATTAGCAGAGAAGATAGAATTCCCTAATAAACAACTAGAACAAAAGTTCTTCCTATTTAAAGAGCCCTAAGAAGCACAGACACGGACACTGTTGAGACCAGGTTTCCAGAATAAATATAATTAGATAATACTGGCCATAGGTGAGGGTATAGAGGGAAATTAGTGAGAGAGAGTTGGGTGAAAGTTAGTTACAAGAAGAGATTAAAAGGGTGTTAGGGGGAGGAGGATAGGCATTCAGATATGATTTGGTGATTGGTCATTGTAGGGAGGTCGGCTAGCCCTCGAAGTCTAGCATATCAATATATTTAGTTACCGATATTCATCTATTTCATCTCTACGCAATCTGTTCTTATTCTACTGCTGCTATATGTGTTGTTTTGTGGCTGTGTTAGTACTGTTGGTGATTGTGTAGGGCTCTGTTTTGTGAGCTGAATCAGTGTTAGAGATTTTGGTCTCTAACAATTGGTATCAGAGCATGTTGAGATCGGGGATGGTACTTACCAGAATGGAGGCGAAGCTCGATAAGGTGGCTGGAGACATCTCCTCCATCTTCGAAATTTTAAGAAGAATAGAAAATAAAGGGAAGGCAAAGGAAGTTGTCGAGGAAGCAGAAGAAAGTTCGGAGCAAAAACTTACGGGTGAAGCATCGGTTCAAACTGAACCGACACGGGGAGATAAGAGCCATCGGAATCTGGAGATTCCTCTGTTCTACGGGGAGGATCCGGTTGGCTGGTTTTTTCGACTGGAGTGGTACTTCGAGTTAAATGGAGTGTCACCGGAACGGTGGCTTCAGGCAGCGGCAGTTTGCATGGAGGGTGACGCACTGAGTTGGTATCAGTGGCGACAAAACTGGTCGCCGATCGTCGTGTGGGATACGTTTAAGAAGGCTGTGGTACGAAGGTTTGGCGACACAAAGGTGGGTTTGAAGATCAAGCAGACGGAAACGGTGGCTGATTATCACCAGAGTTTCGACGTTGTCACGCCAATGTTGAGGAAGGTTCCGGTGGGGGTGGTGACGCCGGTTTCCGAGAATGGGTTGAAGGAAGTTTCGGTGGCGTTGGAGACGACGGCTTATGTGACTGGTTTGAAGGAGAATATACGTGCGGAGGTGATGATGGTCCAGCCAGAGTCACTGGTCCAAGTGATGGAGCTGGCCCAGATGACAGAAGGCCGAAACTGGGCCCTGTTTGAACAGTCCTCCAGAATCAACAAAAGTCCGAGAATCGTTGGAGGGTCGGGACTGTCGGGTTCTCAAAACTGGGGCGTGAAGAGGACTTTCTCGGCTAGCCCTAACCCGACGATTGCTCCTTGGATTCCAAATCGCGCGTTCGCTGAAGACGGGAAGACATCGACTCCGGCGGTGAGCTCCAACACCAGATCGGTTCCAGCTCAAGTTCGATCACCGGAGCAGTGGTGGTCTAGTTCAACTGGCGAGGGCCGAAGAACCTTCCGAAGGGCACATTCTTTTCCTTTCCGACGACTGACGGCGGAGGAGTTTCAGGACGAAGAGGATGAATGGGTGCAATTCAGAAGAGTCTTCGATCCTGGGAAAGCGGATTTTGCAGTTGGGGAGTCACTCCAGCAAGTACTGCTGAAAGTCCGAAACGTATTCGAGCCTGGGTGAAGTTGATTTCATCCATAATCTAATTCCTTCCCTCCACCTTGAGGACAAGGTGGTTCTTTTGGAGGGGGTATTGTTGAGACCAGGTTTCCAGAATAAATATAATTAGATAATACTGGCCATAGGTGAGGGTATAGAGGGAAATTAGGGAGAGAGAGTCGGGTGAGAGTTAGTTACAAGAAGAGAATAAAAGGGTGTTAGGGGGAGGAGAATAGGCATTCAGATATGATTTGGTGATTGGTCATTGTAGGGAGGTTGGCTAGCCCTCAAAGCTTAGCTACTGTGGAGGTTGCTAGCCCTCGAAGTCTAGCATATCAATATACTTAGTTACCAATATTCATCTATATTCATCTCTATTCCATCTCTATTCTTATTCTATCACTGCTGTGTTTGCTGTTCTGTGGCTGTTGGTGTGTGCGATTGTTGGCAGTGTAGGTTCTGTGTTTGTGTGGAATCCCTGTTAGAGAACTGGTCTCTAACAAATTGACAATTTATACTTGCCAACATATGATAAATGGCAAGATTTCATTCAATCAATAATCAAGGTAGCAATCAAATAACCAAAGTATAATTTGCTCAATTAGGAAGTTCTGTAGAATAAGCAAATAAACTATATTAAAAGAGCCTCCAACCATAAATGGTAGACACTATCAGAATTGTAACACCGTGTACCTGTATTTTCAGAATCCTCAAATCAGCCTCAACACGTTTCACCTTGGTCTTTGAATATGCAGCCTTACCTAATAATGTATTGAAGAAAATTAGTATGTAAGATCCTATCCTTATAAACACAGTTTATACAAAGCAGAAGATAAAAACACATGATAAGTTGAAGATGAAAGATCACAATTCAGTGGATCTTTATTCACATAATGATACCATGATACAAACAAACATCACAAAGTCCTGTCTATCTAAGCCCTAAGTTGCTCCCTCAGTCAGGAGTCGAGTGCACAGTATAACATCCTCTTATTGTATTTGCATAGCAAAAAGGCTTACAGAACAGGGTTAAGCACATGCATTAGATACATAAAAAATTTAGCTGAAACATTGATTGAAGTAGAAACTAATATGTGCTAAAATCTATTCATGTGAACAAATCCCAGCAAAAGACTTCTGGATCTTTTTATTGGTAGTCAAAAAGCGTAATAAAACCATAGCCACAGAGAGTAAATGATGGACGACAAATAGAAGATATAGCAACTAATTTCTAAAACTCATAGAAATTAAGAAATCTGGGATGCTGGAAATTCATATTCAGGTCTGAAATTTCAGTAAAAATTGTTGAAATTTTAAATTTGAATTGTTGGGGAAATTGCTGGAACTTTGGAGAAGGAAACAAACAATGGGTAGTTCTAAGAATCACTCTTAAGGTAAGAAACTAGAATCACTCTTAAAATCCAAAATCACTATCAGAAGAAAACATCAAATTTTAATTGAAAATTGAAAATTTATATAGAAAATTTAGAGGTTTTTTTAATCGAGAAGTTGATTACATATATAAAAGGTATTTAAAAATCCTCTTTTTTTATTAAAAAAGAGTTATTAGTTTAGCTTTCCTTATTAGGAAAATAAAATGTTTATACTTTATGTTATCCTTGTTAGTTTAGGGTATAAGACTATTAAAGAATAACAAAAACCCTTATTATATAATGTTCTTAATTTGGAAGTAACATGAGTTTTTCTATTTCATTAGAATTATAGTTCCAAAATTTTATCTATAAATATGTAATTTATATTTATCGTTCAATGAAAGATAGAAAAACTTGAAAATTCTCTACAAACTTAGTTTTTAACTAGAAGTTTCGATACTGTCTGTTGGTAAATTAAGATACTGATGAAAATCTTATCCTAGATTCAGGATAAGATAAATCAGCACCTAAGTAGTTAAGATGTTGCAGATTAGTAGAGATAAGTAGTTAGGATCTTGATTATATACTAGATGTATTTTAGGATACTGATTCTATACTGGTTGTATTTTAGTTAGGATACTGATTCTATATTGGCTGTATTTTTCCTATTTAAGATGCATCGGTCAAGGAATAAAATTACAGAACTTGAGTTTCAGTTTTCCTATTCAGTTCTGTCAACATGGTATCAGAGCCAAGGTACCTAGCTTTTGTTTTCTTTTCGGTCTTTGCTTGAAGTTTTTCCTAGACAGTAGAACCTTACGCTTCTCTCACTGGCGAGCCACCACCTGATGTCTAGCCATCAAAATCCTTGTGTGTGAGTCACACGTGCCGTCTAGAGCTTTTAGCTTTCTTTCCACTCGTCGACACATCTAGGTGCATGCGGAAGTGTCCGCACCTCCGACCAAGTTCTCCAACATCTCATCCTATCCTCCCGTGGTCTTAAAGGACTAGTTCTTTAGACCGTTGTTCTCCTCCTACAACTGTAGTCCCAATCTATTCTCCGCTGCTGTTGTCTTAAGATGTTTTGTTTTTTGAGTTTGTGATTTTGGATTTGTCACAGGCGAGATTTTTCTTAAATCCTATCAGTTTGGGTTTGTACCGTCACTTTTGATTGTCTGTTAGATCATGAATTTCAAGACAGCCAAGGTGGGTTTTGGTTCGACTTATTCAAATGACACTACTAAGGCGACTTTAGGAGGAGAAAGTAGCATACCTGCACCAATTTCTCTCTCAAAAACTCTCCATATCACCATTCATAAGAGACTAATCTGGTGTGCCACCTTAACAAGTCTTTGTATGGTCTAAAATAGTCATCGAGAGCTTGGTTTGGGCATTTCAATACAGTTTTTATATAGTTTGTTCTGCAACAATATGGTATGGATCATCCCGTGTTTTATTGTCATTCCAAAGCTAGTAGAATTCTTTTGATCATTTATATTGACGATATTGTTATTATTGGTGATGATAAAAATGGAATCCAATCTTTAAAGTCTTTCCTGCATGTCAAGTTTCAAACAAAGGACCTTGGTTCACTAAAACATTTTTTGGGCATCAAGGTAGCGAGGTTGAAGATGTGGATTTGTCTATCCCAAAAAAAGTCCTTGACCTTCTCAAGGAAACATGCCTATTGGGAACTAAGCCAACTGATAGCCTCAAAAAGTCAAATGTTAAACTTGATGCTGAGAAAGGAGAGTATTTGGAAGATCCAAGTAGGTATAGAAGACTTGTTAGTAAACTAACGGATTTGGCTATTACTAGTCCAAATATCTCATTTGCTATAAGTGTAGTGAGTCAATTTATGAAGTCCCCACGAATAGCCATTGGGATGCAGTTATCAGGATTTTGAGATATTTAAAAGGTTCACCAAGGCAAGGTCTTCTATATAAGAACAATGGCCATACTCAGGTTCAAAGATATACAGACACAGGCAATCTATTTTAGGCTATTATGTATTTATGGGTGGAAATATGGTGTCACGGAAAAGGAAGAAGCAATTAGTTACTGCATCTTCCAGTGTTGAGTGTGAGTACAGGGCCATGACATATGCTACATATGAGTTGATTTAGTTGAGGCATCTTCTCAGGGAACTCAGTTTTGAGCACTCGTCTTCAATGAAGTTGACGTTTGATAATTAAATAGCCACTCATATTGCATCTAATACAGTCTTCCACGAGAGAACCAAACACATTGAAGTGGATTGTCACATTGTTCATTAGAAGCTTCAAGAAGGATTGATCAAGACTCCATATGTTAAGTCAGAAGACTAACTTGCTAATTTATTCACCAAGAGGTCTTAAGTGAAATCCATATATAACAAGCTTGGAGCTTATGATGTGTATGCTCTAGCTTGAGGGGGAGTATTAGGAAAAGTTAGACCTATATGATTTCCCATTTATTCCTAAGATCAATTTTCCTAATGTAATTGATTCTTACTATTTAAATAAAGGCTATAAGGATCTTGAGATGGTATCAAGCCCTTAATTGCAATCTTTGAACTGTTTAACATCCTTAGCAGCTTAGGAGATATAATCAAGGCAAAAAGGAGTTTAGTCATTGCATTAATGCTTTTGCCCTAGATGATCTCAAGTTTATTGGCAATTTTTTTACTTGGAGCAATAGATAAAATGATCATTTCTTTATGCAAAGAAACTAGATAGAGCACTGGCAAACAACTCTTGGCTTAATCCTTTCCCCCATTATTGGACTTGTTTTGATAACCCTATAGTCTCAAACCACTATCCCATTGAGCTTTCAACTTAAAACACAAGAGGTACACCCTTTCAAATTTCATAATTTCTTGGCATCCTGTAATGACTTTGAAGGATCTATTAGGTAAGGATGGCCTTATAACATCAATGGGCAAATACTATTAGGAAGCTAAAAGCTAAGAACAAATTGCTAAACTCCAAATTAGTAGGATTCACTACTTTGGAGATCACCAAAGCAAGGGAAAACCTTCTTAAAGCTCAATCTCTCAACCATATTTCCTCCCTCATGATGCTTCCCTCAGGTTAATGGAAAATCAAACGCTAAAGGATTATACTCTATCTCTAGAAAAACAACAATCCCTCCTTAAGAAAAAGGCTAAAGTTTCTAGGCTCAAAGAAGGGGACTCCAATTCCACTTTTTTTCATAGTTCTATACTCCAAATTAATATAACCCCTTCGAAAATGTTATTATCCCAGTAGAAGCATTGAGGATAATATAATGCCTGCTCAAAAGCTAATGCAATCTAATGAGGGCTTGCCATAGTAATACAAGTTCTAGAAGATGTATGGTGAAAATAGACCTTTAAAAACCTACAATATGGTGTAATGTGTGTTTGTTATTGCTATCCTCTATGCATTTAAATTCCTTAATAAGTTTATGAAATGGATAAGCCAATGTTTCTCAACAACATCATACAACATTCTTCTCAGTAGTGAGATAATAACACAATTGAAAGGAATAAAAGGCTTGAGACAAGGAGATCCTCTTCTCCTTTTCTCTTTGACCTTTGAATTGAGGTGCTTTCCCTTATAATCAATAGAAACAATTCACAAAACCAAGATATTCAACCAATACCCTCATGTTTTGGTAAATTGGACTATCAACTAGATAAGGGAGATTATAATGGGTAAAGGAGTTAGACACTTGCTTACCCTTGCCACATTTGCTAAATGAAACGCTTGAAGCTACTATATTCCTCTTGTAACTGTTATTTGAACTTTATTGTCATGAAGATTTCCTTAGCTTTGTATATACTTATTCCTAGCAGTTCTCTTTCGCATATTATCGAGTACTTTTACCTCTCTTTGTATTGATTAGGAAGTCTTTTTCTTCTTTCGCTAGTCTCCTAGTGTTGGAAGAATATTTTCAATTTTATTACTTTATTTGTTTCCTTATTGGCTCAATAGTTTATTTCCTAAAATATCGTTTTATCCTTTCCATTTCTAGTCCCTATTTTCATGGGATGTTTATTTACTTCTTTCTAGGCAATAATCAAGGGATTGAATAGCAGAACAATTGCTTATCTTCCCTATATGTATATCTATCATTTATGAGAAATAACATACAGAGATTATCCTCAAATTTGTTCATGGGGGGATGCTATTCTCACTTCTGCTTATTTAATAAATAGAATGTCATCAAAAGTTTTGGGGTTTCATACACCTTTACAAAAATTGCTTGAGATTTGTCCCTCGGTTCCCTTTGTTAATACTCTACCTCAAAAGATTTTTGCTTGTGTTGCCTTTGTGCATAATTACCATTGTGGCAAACTTGAGCCTAGGGCCCATAAGTGTATTTTCTTGGGTTATTCTTCTACTCAAAAAGGTTACAAGTGTTTCTCTCATACTCTAAAGCATTATTTTGTTACTTTGGATGTGATCTTTGAAACGCAAGCATATTATCCAAAAATACCCATTCAGGGGGAGAGAAGTGAGAGTGAATGGTTCTTTTTGGAAAGTGATGGCTCACAGGACACACTACACAAAGAAATTCTGCCTTTTGCACCTAGCCATGACTCAACCAGACTTATAAAAGACTGATTCTCCTAAAAACACCTCTGTTTTGCCTACTCCTGACCAAACTAGACCTGATTCTTATGAAACCATCTCTGAAACACACAATTTTGATAACATCAGACCTGAGATACCAGATCTTGACACCACCATTCCCATTGAAGCTACTAATATAGCCAGTTCCAGTCACAAATCTGACCAGAATTGCACAAAAGGCAATGAATGTGATAAAGAGAAGGATATTGAAATTAGGGTGGACAAATAGGAAGACAAAAATCGTGAGGTGCAACCACAGTTTTACTCAAGGAGGAAAGGCAAACAGTAGGCACGAAGTGAGGCAGAACCAGAAAAATCCATCACACTTCCCGAGCAAGGCCATGAATCAGAACCCACTGCAAATTCTGAGGAGTTAGGATGGCCAGTAGCTCTAAGGAAGGGAGTAAGATCTTGTACAAAGCACCCAATCGGCAATTTTGTTTCTTATAATAGGTTATCACCACATTTTAAGGCTTTTGTGACTCGGTTACTAAAAAATTACCTAAAAATTTCCAAAAAGCAGTGAAGGATCCTAAGTGGAGAGAAGCTATAGATGATGAGCTTAATGCACTTACTAGAGTCAGATTTGAAGAGTTAAGCACCAAGCTGGGAATGATCAACATCTATTCACCAGCTTGAGGGGGAGTGTTGGAAGAATATTTTCAGTTTTATTACTTTATTTGTTTCCTAACTTGCTCAATAGTTTATTTCCTAAAATATCATTTTATCCTATCCATTTCTGGTCCCTATTTTCATGCGATCTTATTTACTTCTTTCTAGGCAATAATCAAGGGAATGCATAGCAGAACAATTGCTTACCTTCCCTATATGTATTTCTTTCATTTATGAGAAATAACATACATAAATTATCCTCAAATTTGTTCACCTAGTTGATATTAGTTGCTAGGATCCTATGTGAGAGAGAATCCATGTGATTTCATTACGAAACTAACTCTAAATGCAATGTAAAGGCACAAGATCATGAAAAATGTGAGCATGAAGTTAGGGATTCATTAGAAGGAACAATAATGAAGGGCTAATAGACCTTCCTTCCTTCGACCCAGGCTAAGAATATTTAATCATTGAGGTCGACACTTATCAAGCTAAGGAGAATTATGTAGAATTAAAAAAGTTATCAGTTTAGTTTTCCTTATTAGAAAAGAAAAATATTTCTAGTCTATTTCGTCCTTATTAGTTCATAGTTTCAGTCCATTAAAGAATAATAAGAATCCTTGTTAAGTAGAATTCTATTCTTATTTTGGAAGTTTAGTGAGTTTTCCTATTTCATTATGATTAGGATTCCAAGAATTTTTTCATATATATGTAATAACCTTTTAATGAAAAAACAACCTGAATTTTCTCTACAAATTTTAAATTTTCAATTAAAATTTATGACATTTTCTTCTAAAAGTGATATACTCCCTATGAGTGGCTCCTAACTTCCTACCTTAGGAGTGACTCCTAGAACTAAACATTGTTATTTTCCTTCACTAAAGTTCCAGCAATTTCCAGCCCAAGTTTCCAGCAATTTCCAGCCCAAGTTTCAACAACTTTAACTGAAATTTCAGACCTGAAATATCAATTTGCAGCAGCCTAACAAAACCCGACAGCTCAAATTTCCTAAATTATATGAGTTTTAACAACTACTTGATATCTCTTCTATTTTTCTTGCATCATTAAATCCTACCCCTAATCTGAAGCAATGAATTGTCCTGAAATATGGGAATGAGCAGGTTCTTAGTTATCTTCACATAGTCAGACATCATATTCCAACTACTTACGGATAAAAATCAAATGGTCGGCCAGTTTTCAATTTGAATTAAGAAAATTAAACTAAAGTCTGAATATTTCTTTAAATCTCCCTCCCCTTGACAAATACAGTTGTGAAATACATTGAAAGATGAGGGGACAAACTATGAATTAAGTTGTACCTGCCATTGCAGCAATCTTAGAGAGATATAGAAATCGCTTTCTATCTGCCAGTGATGTTAACAAGCCAGTAATCTCAGAACCTGCCCCATCTTCAGCTTCTGATAAGGAATTTGCATCCTGAGAAAGAGCTAATGCATGAAGAGTTTCTGAACCTGAGGAAAATTGATGAAGGAAAATCTCATGAAGCCACAGCAGATCCTGGTGATGCTTCAAAAAAGCAGATAGCTCTTCCTGGAATTCCTCCCCAAGCCTAAGAAGCTTGGAAAACTGCCTTTTCTCATACAGTTTTGTGAACACAAAGTAACTGAAACCACCATTAGGCCCCATGCTCTCACGCTAGAGAAAATAACAAGGGTTCCAAATGATGCAAAGAAACAGTCAAGATGAGGAAGTCCAATATATTGATAGAATTTTTGGACGAATTAACAAAAATAAACTTATATGAACTGCAAACTCACGTCCTCTAATAAATAAGAAAAGGCATACGCAAGAAAAAAAAGAAA
Organism: Erythroxylum roigii; assembly: GCA_027576455.1. Lineage (NCBI taxonomy): Eukaryota > Viridiplantae > Streptophyta > Magnoliopsida > Malpighiales > Erythroxylaceae > Erythroxylum > Erythroxylum roigii. Next base: position 7,485,099 of record JANZXV010000009.1, read on the forward strand.
AAAAATGCAATTCCATGTACAAGAGGATGACACTGAATTCCAATTGACACCAGTGAGTCCATTTCCTTCTTAATTGTCTGTTCTAAGTTATGAAAGGCCAAAGAATCCCATTCAAGTGCAAATTACGTGGAGCATTCTGCTCATTTGAGCAAATAAATACTTCAGCCACAATCAAAGTAAGCAATGTTCAACACATTAGATCATATCAGCTGCAAAATTATCATCAGACAAAAGGAAACTTCTTCATGCATCACAACAATACATTTTTTCACATCAGTGGTAGAGACATGCCTCTTTTTTTCATTTCCTTTTAACCTTTACATGGACTTGTGCAAGAAAACAAAAAAAGTGGTACCAATATTTGCAAGCCTTACAAATAGTACCAACAATAAAAGCTGTAACGAGAAATTTGTCCTTGACAGTATTGGAAAAAGCAAATTTATCTTTCCAGTATTGGAAAAATGGAAATTATCTCTCAAGTAATAATCGGCTAATCCAACCAAGAGCTTTGGGGTTCAATTCTCACCAGAGGGGAATGGGATTTAGGAGAATATTATGGCCTCTTGTGGGTCATACCCCCCAAAAAAAAAAGAGCAAGAAAAAGAAAGTGAAAAAGCAACATAGAAAGCATATTGGGATTTAAAAACATGAAATACCATTAGATTTTTCAGCAATACTGAATCATTCAGGTCAGAACATATACTCCACATGGTATTGTATCCTTCATGCCTTTTTGCTATGGACAATAAACTTGAAGAAAGCTTTCCGAGGATTTCTTCATTTTTTTCATCACTTCCTATATTAAAAATCTACAAGGAGAAACAATTCAATTTTCAGTCACTGCTAATTTTAGGTTCATAAGATCAAAACAAACCATGAAAGAAATTAACCTGGTGCCTCTCATTTGCAAAATGTTTTACTTGTAAATACAAGGAATCAAGAAGAGTATCCCGCCTATTCCAATATTCATTTAAAAGACTTCCATATTCCTCTCCACACTCAACCTTAGCTGTGATAGCACCAGCATAAGCATCAAGTAGAACTTCAGCCAGGATGCTTAGATGAGTGTATAAATCTGATTTTGCAGAAATATCCAGCCCAGATGTTACATTCAGGAGTCGAAGCATGAAGGAAGCAACTCTCCAAAGCCCATTTCGCACGACAGGTTGACAATACCAGGGTGTTAGGCCCTCGGGTGGTGGATACCACATATGATGTTTATTTCTGTAGACCATGGCTGTTTGAACTACAGACACAATTGAATTTGAGAGTTCACAAGCTCTCTGGATTTGAACCTCAGGTAGTTGTTCTTCACTTACTACATATTCTAGGTGTTTATCTAAGCCATAAAACACTTCTTGAAGATCGGAAACCTTACTATAGAAAACTTCAGCATTATCTCTGTCCATAAGGAGAACAGTGTTCCTGCGGGCTCTATCACCAACTAATTGTATTAGATCCCAAAGAGCACCTGAAAGTTGAGCTTCTGAACTAGAATGTGGTGACACAGTAACAGTTGAACGGTTCTGGTTAATCAAGCTTTGTAGTTCCCTAAGCTGAATCATTCCAGCAAGCTTTTCACCATGCTCCAAGATTAACTGCAAAGCCTTTCCTGTTAAAAGTATACCTCTAGTTAGGCTTGACAAGTTTAATTTCTTTGGTTAAATGATAATAAGCAGTTTATTTGAATCCAGGAAACACAAACCCCTAAACATGCATCCAAGCTGAGGGTTTTTAGCTAATCAAAAGCAAAAAAAAAAAGAAATCTACAATAATAATCAATGATCTGATGCAGACTCAATAAATCATAAATGTTTACATGAATTTACATGCTCAAGTTCGGAGAAATAAGTGAAACACAGAAAAATACGTACTCTGCCTGGAACACAGCTCTTCATGGCACTTGGATAGAGCAAGAAACTGGAGAAACCTTTCATGCTTTTGCTGCTTATCAACAAGTTGGCTAGACAGATTTGCCATAGCCACTACTTCAGCACCTCTAGTGGTTGTCCAGTGTTTAGCTAAGGTATCGACAATAGCTTTACTTGTCCGAGCAAATACATTTGTTTCTCCATCCTTTTCAAATGCACCAGAAACTTCTAGATTGTCAAATGAGCCATCCACTTTGCCAGTTGTAAGAAAATCATGGAAAAGCTGACCAAGTAGAGCTTCTGACTCTTCTTGGGCATCATAAGGTGCAAGTCCAGTCATAGGAATCCCTTGTCTATCACTTGCATCCCATGCTTCTGAACTTATCCTCCTAAGAGCCATATTGCCCATGAGTGCGAGATTTTTTCTTTCTTCTTGTGCAGTGGTTTCGTTCATGCTCCCTTTACGTGACAAGCTTCTCTGTGGTGGTTCAACTCCACCAAGTTTAATAGCTTTCTCTGGTATTGCCCATATTCCTGCTTTCTCAGTAAGTAAAACCCAAGCACCATCTTCAACATCATCTGCAACAGGAAGAATTGAAGCATCCAAAACTTTTCCTGCATCATAAGGTAGATCAAACTGATAGAGTCGAGTGGAGTTTCCACAACAGTTAGAGACTGTTGCTGTTCCATCACCAGAAAGGATGACTACTGAGCCAAATGGCTTGCCACCAACTCTAATTTTCATGGAGAACAAGAATTCTTCATCTTCTACTCTTGCTTTTGGAATTATCACTTGGATTGGACCCTTTTTCTCCAAAATCCTGCCATGGTTATCTGAGGGTGCATTTGCTCCAGATTTATATTGCATGGTCAGAAGAGAATACTGAGTGTAGCTTGAACTACTAACCCGATCCTTACAAAAAGTAGCAACAAGAATTGTAATCACTTTACCAAGAACATCCACCTGCAAATCCAAAGGCCAAATTTGTTTCTGACCCGCCAGATCCTTTTTTATTCCCAAATCAGCATCAGTGCCAACAATTTCATAGGACCAGAGTTCTGATACATCCACATCAAGGTCAAACGTAACAGAAAAACACCGTATCTCAAGATCAGTCAATAAAAAGAACTGTCGGACAGAACCCTCCATAGACTGGTCTGAGAAGCGCCATGTGAGGGACCTTGGATAGCCCTTACCCCGTACATACTGACCACTATAGCCACCCTGAGACGGGAACTTCTTAATATCTTGATACGCTTTACTACGTTGAATCCCGGAAGGGCTGCAATGGAAACTCCACATGTCACCGTTGGCACTACAAGCCAAGGCAACACACACATGCTCAGTAGCACTCAATGAAGAAGAGATCAAAGAGTTAAAAGAATTTGATCCAACTGCACTACTATTAAGCCTGTTGTGCTGTCTCTGTCTCATTGCAGTGAACTTCCCACCATACACAGGGGAAGAAGTCTCTTCAAATTCATCAGAATTCGGCAGACTAGTAACAGGAGTGGATCCCATCTCACTAAGAATATCAGGCCAATAAATAACAGCTCGAGTCTTCTGGCTACACAATACAACACCAGCACTTTTACAACTCTGTACAACTTTACTCTTCCTGCAACTCCAATTCACAACACAAAGCATCCAACTACCGCCCCCACCTTGGTGGGAGCTTTTACTGATATCCGAAACAACTGTAGGAAGCTCAAGAACAATGCAATCTTTTGAAGCTGTAGACGATAAGTAACTCCAAATAAAAAGTTTATTTCCACAGATAATCCAAGAGAGGCATGTCTCTTTATCCATTCCACCACATATGCACCCATCGTCTGCAAGCAGCATGACAAATTTAATAAGTATGGTAATATAAGAATTGGAAGCCTAGTATTTGGGTACAAGTGTACACACCAGGAATGTGGTTCTGTAGAAAGCTAGCCTGTTGATCTCGAACTACTTGGGGAAACTCTCCAACATACACGGGCTTAATTGAATCAGCTTCACCCCCCTTTTCAGTATCGTTTCCTGGAGAAATTCTACACTCCAGACAACATAAATCTTAATAGTGAGTCGTAAAGGAACAAGTTTTCCTCTTCATTCAAGTAATTAATTTTGTTTTTTTTTTACGAAGAAATGCAAGTGAAAAAGGAATGAACCTGGCAAGAACCGAGAGGCGAGGGGCCCAAGGAGCCGGTGTGCCAGTGTGTGGGCGATTGGGGATTGAGTTGTGGATGTTGGGTGTGATGGGAGTTGAATCAGGCAGAACTTGAGCAAGGCTTCGATGTTTTCTAGCACTCACATTAGACCTCTTTGTTCCTGGAGAGAACATTTTTTTGAGTTGGAAGTGCCAAAATGCTAGGCTTTGGGGTTTTTACGGGCTGAATGAACCAAACCAGGGTTTAAGGTTAGCTCTTCAGTTCGTCTTTTTGAGATTTGTAAATCTTAATTCTAACCTTTTGGGCAACCACCGGCAAGATAATTATAACATTATGTCTTTTAGGGCCCGTTTGGTTGAGCTTTTGTCAGTTGAGCTTTTACCAGTTGAGCTTTTGTCAGTAGAACTTTTTTGAGAAGAGCTTTTTTTAAAAGCCAGTTGACTGTTTGGCTGTCAATTTAAAAAACAGCTTTTTTAAAAGTGCTTCATAC
>JANZXV010000009.1:7521444-7532957 GCA_027576455.1 Erythroxylum roigii
GCATAAAACATAAGCTCACCGCAAGGGACTAATTTAAGCACAAAATCACGAATTAAGAGTCAAAAAGTACATTAAAAGTCATGAAAGTGTAGCCAATTTATATGATAAACTTGGGCTCAATCAACAACTTACAAAAGGTTTAAGTCAAGCCTCAAATATGGTTATAGAACATAGCCAGAGTCAGACTCGGAAGCAAACCAATGTTAGTTTTGCGCTAGATTTTACGATTGGAGAAGTAAAAGCAAATTAAAACTGAAAGTTAACATGTAATTAGTGTCAAAATCATCTTCGATTTATACACTGAAAGTTTCATAATAAAATCAATATCAATATTGTTTAAGACAGGCACCAAACACTAGTTTTTAATTAGTTAGGTTGTTATTTTATGATGTTATTTACTTTTGGTGCTCTAGTTATAGAGCTTTTATGGTTATAAGATGCTTTCTTATGATTGTAATTGATAGATTATCATTATTATTGTTAAATCAAAACCTTTAGAGAGAATTTCTTCAAATGTTTTTAGAGTAACTCTTATTTTAAGTTCTCTATAAAACTTTAATTTCATCTAGTTTGCTGGTGGTGATCAAACCTTACGATCTTATCACTTCCAATCATTTCTTTTTCAGAATGTGACAATTTATATCCTTCTTTTATACATTTTTGTGTTTGATTTATTGTGTTAAACTTGATTTCAATATAATGGTCCTTGGTTCTATCATATTGATATTAGATCTCATCAGTCTTATTAGTGAGGGTCATCTCTAAATTTGGTATCAAATCCCAGTTCTTTATTTAGGTTTGATCTTGAATTTTATTATTTGGTCTTTAGTATTCTTATGTATTTCATTCCCTACGTTGAATATTCGTTGTTGTTTTTATCATTCTTAAGATTCTTTAAGATAAATTGTGCTTAAGTTCTTGTTCCTTATTTCTTAAATTGTTAAGTCAATTAAAAAATGAATAGAAAAGAAAAAAGTATATAAAAAGTTATTATTATTCTAGATTTGTCAACAAAATTACTAAAAAGGTGACATCTAAAGTTACACAAAAGTGGTGGTTGGTTGTAATACCTATTACAAGTAAGGTTTTTATAATTCCTCTATAATAAAGACAAGGCATTTGATATATTAAATATATTCTATTTATTTGTTGTCTTATGTTTCCTTACTTATCAGTTCAAACTTGTCAAATTTTTCATGTTATTCTTTTTTATTAGGTCTAATTGGGTTCTTTGGATCTTAATTTCTTATTTTTCGAGTCCTTTTGTTCATCGACCTCTAGTTTCATTTCTTTAGTATTTCCTATCCAAAATTTCTTCTTTGGGAGTGGTTGATAAAAAGGAAAGTTTCAACTATCTTTCTTGATTTAGATTTTCTAATTAAAGAACCTTTAACCAAGAGCTAGGTTATTAGTCAAGTAAAACTTTAAGAGAAACACGTGAAGAAGTGTTTTACTGCTAACATTTTTGTGCATGTACACTATAAGTCAATCTTAAATCAAAAACTTGTCTAAAGATAAGGAAGTAAGTGAGGAGGAAAGTGTAAGTGTAGACTAAGAGTTCTTCATGAATGCCAACTAAGGCTAATGCGAGCAAATAATTTAATAATCAATGAAGTAAAGGATAGGTTAGAGAAACATGAAACTATTATATCTATCCTATAATATAATCGACCTCTAATTGTTAGGATGAATGACTTAGAGGTGAATGATGAGGTTAAAGGTGCTGCCAACTATTTGGGAAAACTTAACTTGAGGATGGAAAAGGAGGAAGAATGGGGAGATAAGAAGGGTGTAGGTTTGGCATAGGATATGAAAAGGAGTTTGAAGAAAGTGTGGATAATAATATGGGTAGCATTAAGATGACAATACCACCTTTTTTTGGTAAGATAGATACAAATGCCTACTTACAGCGAGAGAAGCATGTGCAGCTAGTTTTTTATTGATAAAACTTTCAAAAGAGAAAAAATTAAGTTGTTTGTGATGGGGTTTATTTATTATATTATAGATTAGTAGTTTATTGCTAAAACCTTTTGGAAGAGAAAAAAGTTAAGTTGAGTGATGGAGTTTAGTTACTATATTATGGATTAGTGGGATCAACAAATTCTCACTATAAGAAGGAACTAAGAGCTACCTATTTGAAATTGAAGGAGATTAAGTTGGTGATGAGAAAGTGAATTGTGCCAAGTTCTTACTATCGGATTCTTTATCAAAGGCTACAAATGTTGACTCAAAGTTCCAAGAGTATGGAGGAGTACCATAAAGAGATGGAGGTTGCCATGGCTAAGGCAAATGTGGAAGAAGATTGGAGGTTGCAATGGTTTGATTTATTTGTAGATTGAATCCCAGAATTGCAAATATCATAGACTTACACCATTATATGGAATTGGAGGATATGATGCATATATCCATGAAGATGGAAAAATAATTTAAGAGAGGCGTATTAATTTTTTTGGTGTTTCTAGTGTGTATTCTTCATCATAGAGCAACTCATGGAGTAAAGAGGAGGAAAAATCTTGAAGGTCTACGAATGAAGCAATCATATAATAAATACAAACACCAAGTGGGGAGAAACTAGAGGTTGATTCTTTTCAACAACTATGAATCAAAATTTTAAGTGCTTTAAGTACTCAAGGAGAAGGCTTATAGTTTCATAATATCCTAACAAGTAATTGTTGTTGATAAAGGACGATGGGGAGTATCTATCCATAAGTGAAGAAGAGGTGGAAGGAGATATGTCTAATTTGAAAGATACAAGTGATGATGAGTATATTATGAGACTCGAGGAGGGAAGTATGCTAGCCACTAAAAGGTTGTTGAGCACATATGTGGAAGATGATGATCTAAATGAGTGGAAGGGAAATTTTTTCCATACTAGGAGCTCTATCTAGGATTAGATTTATAGTATAATCATAGATAAAGGGAGTTGTACCAATGTTGCTAGTGTGGAGTTAGTAGAGAAGCTATGATTGCTAATTAAAAAACATCTTAAACCATACAACCTATAATGGTTGGGTGAGGGTAATAAAACATGTGATAATTTCTTTCTCAATTAGGAGGTATAAAGACGAAGTATTATATGATGTGATTCCCATGTAAGTGACACACATTGTTTTAGGGGTTCTTTGACAATTTAATAGGAGAGTAGTATGTGATGGTATAAAAACAAGTATTCCTTATTCATAAATGGTAACTCAATATGCATTCTTAGCCAAGTGCCAAATGCCTTTTTTATTTTATAGATGAAGTTGTTGATTTAAGGGAAAATCTTTTTAAGAAGAGAGAAAATGGTGAGAATCAAACATTGAATTGAGTTATATAGGTTTCTACATAGGGGAGGCATGATGAAGGGCTTAGACAACTTATGAAATATTCAAGTCAAGCACATAATGGGTTTATAAAATGTAACTAGAATATAATGTAGAAGCCAATTGATGTTATTCTTTTACTAGGTTTTGTAGACTGAAGAAACAAAAGCAAACTAACACTAAAAGTCAACATATAACTGGTGTTAAACTTATCTTTATTTTATGCACTAAAAGTTCTAAAATAAAACTAACACTAGTGTTCCATAAGTAGTGGTTTAGTTATATTTGTAGTCCCATATTTAATGCATTGTTCTTGTTTATTTGAGTATTTTTTGTTTTGTTTCTTAAGTTGTTTATATTTTTTTGTAGGTATTTACTCACTTAGAGAAAAAGGAATGAATTCAGACAAGTTTGGAGCAATTTAGATCTATTTTAATTGAGTTATGGCATGCATGATAGTGTATGTAGCCGTTTTGTAGAGTTTGGAGGTGTGTTAAGTGTTTCCTTTAGAATATGCATGTGTTGACTAGCAATATGCCCGTGTTCAATAGTGAGAATGCCATGTGACTATACATGCCTGTGTTTGTGCATGTGTTACTTATAGATAGTGTTATGCATTAATTTGAAGAACACAATCATCAACATGCTCGTTTTGATGCTTGTATATCTTGCTAAATTCAAATTTCAAAATTTAAAGGATAAGATTAAATGACAGAAAAAGAGAGGAGTCTAGGAAAACATTAGGAGAAACCCTAGGACAACACAAAGAAAATGACATAACTAAGGAAAACATTTTGGAGTGGATTTTAATCAATCTAGAGTGAAGTTTTTAAGGATTTTAGGGATTTCAATCATGTTATCCTTAATTTTTAACTTTACCATTAGTTTTAATTTGTTGGATATGATTATGAGCTAAAATCTTTGTGGTACCTGGATTAGATGAACCTAGGATGGATCTTGTAGTGACTTTGTTTAAATTTAATATGTTTGTCGATTTCACTAAGATTCAGTTATGTGTTCTTTTTATTATTAAATTAATATTATCGGTATATGTTGATTCATGTACCATTTCATGCAATTGAAATTGAGAAATTCAATGATTGAATAGTGTTGAGGCAAGTTTTAATCTATTTAAAACCCTCAAAATACTACAAGTACATAGGTCGTGGGTGTAGTATGTGAGACATCGATCTCTTGAGGAGTTGTTGAACTAATCTAATTCTAATTTATCTAAGGCTTAAAAAATTATTAGAAAGAAAATAAAAACTGCACAGAAAAGTAAACACGTGAAGACGATTGATTGGAAAAAATGTAAAATTAACATAAAAAGAGTATCAAATTGAGCACCACCAATTAACAATGGAAATCACACAAGGAAGATTAGTCGAATATGAGAAGCAGGATTTATCCTATCATCAAATGCTAACATGATTACTTTTGGGTTAATACGGTATCGGTCTTAGACTTTTGAAGGGTGGATTACTCTCTCTTGAGTTATAATCATAAACCTTAAATTATAACCCCTAATTAAATTATGGAATTTGCAATCTCTCAATTATCAAAAAATTCACAATGACAATCAGATCTTAAGCCCTCTAATAGACAATCAGGTCCTCACACGAGATCTCTCTTCATCTAAATTCCTGATTTGATTATTTGTGTGATCTATTAGATTGTTTAACTCTCGTTACCCAATCTAATCATTTTGTTGTCAATTCACTCTCTCTATTTATTACCAAAGTATGCAAATATAACAAATAATCACAACACCCAATGTATTAACATCAAAAGAAATCAAATTAACATTGATTTAAGAAAAAAAAATCCCTAAAGAAGTTTAGAACATCATCATCAAACCTAAATCCATCACTAACAAATCCATCGTATACATTCAAAAGAAAGAACAATAAAGATGAAATGAAGTCTCTTAGAAGGGCTGAAATCGATCGGGAAGATGGTAGCACAACAACCCCTTCTTCTCCTTCTTCCTTTCTCCTACTTTTCCTTTCTTCCTTTCTCCTTGGATCTTTCTCAAAGTGGTAGAGGTTGGAGCTATTTTTTTGGTCATTCTCTTTCTTTATAAGTATTTCCATTTAGGGCAAATCTTAGGGCTTTCCCATGCTTAAAAAGTCTAAAGGGCTGTCTGTGTCTTCTGTCGCGCAGGCTATGATCGTGGCACTAAATTGTTGCTTCTATCCTCATGATCGTGGCCCTGGGTTTTGCTTCGGGCTTCCTCCAAATCTCCTTCGTTCTTTGATATTTGATCTGAAACACTAACAAACATATCAAAGCACCTTAAATACACAAAATTTAAGCTTAATGGCATGCTCTAACCCATATAACACTCAAAACACAAATGTCTAACTAAATAACACAATCCTAACCTAAACATGCACTAATTATTCAATTTAACAACTAAACACATACTAAACTACCCACTAAATCATTATACAGTCTACCACTATCAACATCCCCACACTTAAACTTTTTCTTGTCCTCAAACAAAGACAAAACAAGTAAAGCACAACACACCAAACACAATTAAAAACAAAACACACACATATGCAATAATGGGTCAATGACATTAAGCTTCACGAAACCAATTTAACAGCAAACATGATCCCTCAAAAGTTTCTGACTTATTAACTTGTGAAATCTGTGTCTAAGTATTTTAGACCAAATATACATACTAATCAAGACCTTAATGTGAAACTCATTCACTCTGTAATTATCCTTAAGTAACTTTTCATGAAAATTCGGGCTATTCACTAAGATCAATAGGATTTATTAGCCAACGCACTATTTTTGTTACTTTCAATTGACATGAACCTAGCCTTTTGAAGCGAAGGCAAACATTTGTGATGAATGTCCCCCGGTTACTCAACTAGGCTATGTTTTTATTAAGTGACATGGTTGGAATGTCATTATAGCCTTTTGACGCGAAAACAAACATTTGTGATGAATGTCCCCCTGTTACTCAGCTACATCACATTCTCAACTGGCTACTAGCTCTATTCATAACCTGATTTGTTTTGAAAAGGGCCAGTGGAATAGTTATTGATTAAACAAAACACACACTTTTATTTTATTTTATTTCCTACCTCATTTCTTTAGCTAATCATTCTCATGAAAAGGTATTAACAATGCTACGTATTTGATTGACCTAAAATTATAAATGAATGTGGTAAATTCTTCAGTGAACGAACCAACATCATATCTTAATTAACATACATATTTAATCGAAACAACCTAGAACACTAATTTTACAAGCTAATAAATCTTCGCAACCTAAAAGACTATGTTCAAAGCTAAATCGATTCCATTAAGTTCTTATAACACTCGAATACCCCCCGAGAGGATATACAGATGCCACATAAAACAATCCTAAAACATACCAAGATACTCCAAAAATTCATTGAAAATAAGATAACATACTTCCCATTCACACTTTGTTGAGTTATATACAGAACATCATGTACATATTGTACTCATCATATACACGCCTTACATACAAATCCATCTTGTATTATAGTTATTACAAACCATTTATACAAAACACAATATGTCTTAACACATTGAAATACAACTTAAAACTTAAACATAACATTTTCCAAAATCATATCAAGTCCTTCATTGGCCACTGCGGTTGTCCTAGCCTTAAGTCTTCTTATCAGAACCTACACGAAGGCAAAACCACCGTGCTAAGCATATAGCTTAGTAAGGAATAACTAAATAGGATACATAATGGCACTGTTCTAATAGTTGACTAACATTCACATGTACTGAATCACGTCATATCATAAACAATCTTTAATTGTTCATATTAAAGAGCAATCCAAAAATTATTTGCCTCATAATATAATGTAATTCATCAGTAGAAAATATTCTTGCTTCAGAACAGAAAATATAAGTATCAGAACAAAACATCATTACTTTATAATAGAATGTACAAGTCACAGAATAGGATATAATTGTGTTAGAATAGAACAGAACTTGTATCAAATCAGAATATATCTTGTACCAAATCAGAACTTATCTTATATCAAATTTTATATAAAAACACAAAATAGAGTGGCCTACTAGTCCTTTTTATAGAAGTGGGTAATGGGACCAGAACAGAAGATACCTATGATTGGTAGCTCAGAAATAGAAGAGACTTAAGTCTCTAAAATAGAAGACATTGAAGTGTCTAAGATTAGAAGACACCAGAGTGTCAAGTATAGAAGACATCGAAGTGCCTAGATACAGAAGACACCTTAGTGTCTAGTTATAGAAGTAGCTGCAAACCCTTCTAGGTATACCTATTTACCCACAACTACGACTTGACAGTTTTAAAAATAAAACATTTCAGATTTCAGAATCACATGTAAGTGATGTAGTGCATAACATATGACTTTATTCCATTTAACTCAAATTAACATATTCATTCACATTTGATCAAACTTAACATGCATTATAAACATAAACATTTGCAATAATGCAACAATGAATACATTAAGTAGTTACACATTACATGTATTCACACAAGTTCCCAATTCACAAACATTCACAACTAACACATTACTCTTATTCTTTAAATCACATTAGCATTCATAAGTAAACTTCATTCCTTTAAAAACTTGTAAGTTCCAAAATTAAATACTTTGTTATCAAATAACACCTTCTTTAAATTAGTACATCAATTAATAATCCAAACCTTATTTAACCTTTAATTAACTAATTCCACATCAAACTAGGTTTATTTTACACCTTAATTAAGTCCATTTACACCATTAAAAAGTGCCTTAACCTTATATAGTCCAAAAAAATGTGCAAAACCAACCTTTTCCTTTCCAAAGCATTTCCCACGGCCATAGGAAGGTGCCATATAAATGCCACGATCATGGGATGAATGAACCGAAGGTTCACTCATCCATGACCTTCATTTTGTTTCCAAATTTAACTCCTTCATACTCCATCCAACACACCTTCACCAAAGTCCATCAATTCCACTTCAATTTTACCTTATTCATGCTTTAATCCCTTATCAAATTCATTTCCAAATCTAATTAAAAAATCATTCATTAGGCAACTCATAAATCATTATCTTTCATACATTAAAACCAAAACAGAATTTGCCATACGAGGATCAATTTTCCAACAATCATTTATCATCATCATAACACACATTCGATGCCAATTCAATCATCATAGAACTTGTATTAATACGTGCTATCAAGTTTATAATTCCCTTATCTATTTAACTTTAAATTCCAACTCCAAAGAACCAGCTAATCTAGCCCTTCCAAGCAACTAGCACACATCCAAGATCAAGAGAGAGTTTCGGTGAGCAAAGGATAGTGAAAATGTAGTAGAAACATCAAATGGGCTAGAGTGATTCAGCACTTGTTTAATGCTAGGTGTCATAAATTTGAAAGAGCATATGTCCTTCAATGAATCAACCTACATGTCAGACATAGAAGTGAGCCACTTGTCCTCCATTTCAGCTACCAAATGTCATAATTCTATTAGGCCATTTGTCACTCAACTATTGCTACCAAATGTCATTCAATGTGTAACACCCCACTCCCGCAAGACACGTGTGAAGTGAATCACACGTTAATACAACACTTAATAAATGATTTACAAATGCACAAGAAGGGGGGGTTAAATTGTGTATTCTTTTTCGTTGATCCCCTTTTTAAAGATTTCGTTAAAAGAGCCTTGTTCTTTTTATAAAACTACTGAAAATCAATGTTATAAACTATTTTCGAAATTCTCGTATGAAAACAGTAAAATCAAAAATTCAAAGTTGAGAGATGAGAGACGTCGACACGGAAGTTTTATCCTGGTTCACCCCAAACCGTGGGCTATATCCAGTCCTCATATATCTTTCTGAGATTTCACTATCTCTTGAAACGTTACAAGTATTCTTTTGAATTCGAGCCTCTTTAGGTCTCTTACAGAAAGTATTCTTTCACTGTTAGCCTCTTCAGGCTACCTGCTCTTCTTTCAAATGAAAGATAGTTTGAGCTTTGCTACAGAAAATAACTCTAAGTTTTTGCACAATAATTCTCTAAAAAATTGCTAAGCTTTTTTAATTACGCTAACTTCTTCAGTCTTCAACTCAGACTTGTATTTATAGCCTTCGTCTTCAACTGCTTCTTGAAACCTGCTTCTTGATCTTTCAAGAATCGGTTATTCAGTTGAGTTCTGTAACCAACTCAAGCTGATAAGTAATCCGACATGGTATCAGATCTTCCGTCTCACTTTCTTTCGTCTAACGTTTTTCACTTACGCTTCCGTCTCATTTTCATTTTCGCGCCTTGCGTCTGATTTTCTTTCGTCTGTCTTTTGCATCGTCTAACTTTCATCTGTTTCTGTCTACTTTTTGTGTTTGCGCGCTTCCGTCTGCTTTTTCTGTTTCAGCGCTATCGTCTGTTTTTCGTTTCTCCGCGCTTCGTCTGCTTTTTCTGTTTCAGCGCTATCGTTTGCTTTCTTTGTCTCTCTACGCTTCCGTCTGCTTTTTGTCTTTGCTCTTTCCGTCTGCTTTTTTTGTTCTGCTTCCGCCTTACTTTCTTCTTTTCATTATTATTTATTGTCCATCAAAATTATCTACGTAAAGTTATTTTGACTTAACAACGTGCCCGATGTCTTGAGGATATCCGAGATTGTGCCCCACGAGGGCGGCATGCTAGAGCACTAAATCAGTGAAAACTCAGTACAAATTTTTTTGTTACATACACACATTTTTGGAAATCCATAATTTGTTCGGGCCCACTTTATTCGTAAACTTTTTCAATCATAACAATACAATCAATAGAATTTTCAATAGCCATTTGGGCCCTTTCATACAAACAAAACACTTTAGTTATAATGTCTTTACATTACAACAAAAATCATTTGTACAATAGTTTCAGAATATACAAATTTATACAAAAATTGGAAAACACAAATGCAGACGTGAACTGATTCCTACCTCTATCCCTTACTTGTATGTTGTAGGGATACTCCCGTTTGCCTAACGGGGCATTCTTCTGATCCTGAAAAATATTTGTAAATTTTGGGTGAGTTTTGCGAACTCAATGAGAGACCATCATCGATGGCTCACCCAGTCACATAACACATAATTCACATTTCACATTTAATACAATTTAACCATTCATATTATGCATTTATAGTGCACATGAGACCTATTTTCCATTTGTTACTTTGTTGTGACCGAGTGCCTAAACTGTCCCGTATCCATTGGATACTGGGCTTATTACTAATTGTCCCTTATCCGATAGGGATAAGGCTCATTATACATAGTGAGCCTTAGGCTCTTAATGACTTTTTGAGCTCGAGGCTCATTTCACATTTTGAGCTTTAAGCTCTGATCAGTGGCTACTCAGGTCACAACTGCCATTATATTTCATGCATTCATGAAATGGAATGTGCCATTCACACTTAATCACTTTCATATATCATCAGACCTTAGTCCGACATCCAACACAAGCAATCACATTCATATAAGCATTCAGTAGTCAATCAATACAAAAATTCAAACAAAACAAACAATTAAATGAGACCATCTAGGTCTTCTCACAGTACGCTCCAAAATAGCATTTACTTCCAAATTTTGGATACGTCTGTATGCGGACGTTTATCCTGCACATCTCATTTATGCAATACACAATTCACAAACGTTGCAAAAATACTTTATGCACAAATGGTTATATGGACTATGTACAATGCATGCTCAATGACAATCCCGGGTACTTTACCAACTTCATAACTTAATCACTACTCAATTCTTTGAATTACCCCTCAATCCTTTGTGTAGCATCCCCTTACCGCAGGGTACACACCGGGATACCCGGAGGTCATTCCAGTACATATCCTACAATAAGGGCGAGCTACGATCGATCACTACATTCACTTCACATTGCATGGTATTATAATTCACTTATGAAGCATCATAAGAAAAACCACAATATTTTAAAACCAACTTTTTCCTCATTTTATTACATAAAAATCGAAAGTCTACATTTTTTCCTCATTTCATTGCATAAAAACCAAAAGTCTACATTGTGTCCTTCAACACTTCCCACAATATTACATGTATGCTCCAATATGCTATTGCCTGGATGGACTGACAATGTCTAGAGGTTGACGTTCCAGTTGCTCCCCTATATCAAACAACATACACAAATATCACAATTTGTACAATCATAAGTGTTTAATAAT
>JANZXV010000009.1:7610811-7626763 GCA_027576455.1 Erythroxylum roigii
TATTCATATGGTCATTTTTGCATTTTCTCTTCTAACTTTTGCAATTGACCTCCGATTTATCCGAAATTTGAACCGAGTTAAGTTTTTAGTATGAGGATGGTCTTAAGATGAATAAGATAAAAAAAAATTTTATACCAGTTTTTGAAGATCTAACGTGCGTATGAGGAAATCTGTTTAAGTAGTTGGGTTCCGGAAACGGGATCCAACATTTAGATTAATTAAACTTAAAGAATCACAAATTCTTGTAAACTAGGTCTGATAATTGGCACCAATTATAGATTCAAGATTGTTGTTAGTATAGTTTTACTTCTTGTGCTCTTCATTATCCCCTATATAACTAGTGTATGACACGCTTCATAACTGGTATAAATTTGCACTATTTATTTTTGTAAATAAAAGTCAAGCATGGCATTAATTATATTCCATATTTAATACTAGTCTAGTATTTATCTCATCTCCTAAGATGTTTATGAAAGACATGCATATGTTATACTACTAAGTTTAACACATTTTATGATTTTCTCCTCTAACTTCACCACATTTTGCACTCTTTGAGATAGGATGAGCTCCTAAAATCTTCTTAAAAAACTGTTTCCATCCTCTTATCTTCAAAATGGCTCCAAAAGCTAATCAATTGCACAACCATGAAGAAATTTGTAATAAATCTTATGTTTATCCTTTAAATTTAATTACCTACAAGATAATGAACTAAATATAGAAAAACATAACAAAATCCATATAAAAAACATTATAAATTTTCTAAATACCAAGTAAATTATCCCCAAATAAAACATAAAATAATAACCCATTAAGCTACTTAACACTTGGCTTTCTTATTGTTGTTATTGTTGAAATTCAAGTGAAGGAAAGGTTCTCTACCCCAAACTATAGGTATTACTATAAGGATTATTTTAATGCCAAGTTCCTACAAAATCAACTTGTTTGGTCAAGTGTCTAATACTATTAGATGCTTGACATTCATAGTTATCCACCACTAAACACGTCACAACTTATCACTTATGCTCAACATTTATCAAATTATTCAAAGCTTCCAATTTCTCTTCAAATGTTGTCATTTCATAAACATTATGGATATCTCTTGATTCAAGCTTTGGAATTAAGTTCTGATACTGGTAGTATTCCATAGCTCTATTTACCATTTTCAATTTCTTAGGAGTTTTAAAGCAGGTGGTCATACTCGAAGATATATTAATCAATTGCTTGGATAGGTAACTCAATCTATTATGAAATGTTTGTATATGTAATCCCAAATCAATTTTGCAATGTGGAAACTTTCTTAATAGCTCTTTCCACCTCATCCAAGTTTTATACAATGTTTCACTCTCTAATTATTTAAAGGAGAATATATCACTATTGAGTTTTATTGTTCATACAGGAGGAAAGTACTTGGCTAAAAACTTTTCCACATGACCATTCTAAGTGGTGATAGATTAGGAGGTAAGCATTTCAATTATGAATTAGTTTTTTTTTCACTCAATATAAAAGGGAAACTAAATCACATCCTTCAAAGATGTATTAATCTTGATTGATAAATATCCAAAATGTTAGTGATTTGAGTTTGGGTCCTCATTTAGTAAGCCATAAAATATCGTAAATTGTTCAACCATTTGAATTATAATGTACTTGTTCCTAAAATTATTAGCCTCCATTCTTAGCATAGTAATGCTAGATTTTGTCTCCATAAGTGATAGTATAGTATAATCTCCAATGGTATGTTGTCCTTCATATTGTATTATTGTATTTAGTAGTTGTAACCTCAAAAATTCTAGTTTTTTCTCCCTTAAATTCTAAAGCAAAGTCCTTTTGATCTTACAGTCTAGATCAAGTAGTAGTCTATAATTGCTCTTAGTTAAAAATAATTCTAAAATTTAGCCAGTAAACTCATTATCAAGAAAGAAATTTCTAAAATAATTAAATAGAAAAGAAAAATAATTATATTAATAAAAAATATAGTTCAAAATATCTTAATACCTAACAACGGTTCCAAAAACTTGATTGTATGTACTTTTAATCATACTAAAGACCTACTAGGTAAGTGTACCTATCATTCTTATATTATAGTCTTGTTGAATATGAGTGTCAATCCCATAAGGATTACAACTACTAGTACTAAAAATCTATTTATTATCTAATCTAAAAAAATGGATGATTCGCTTAAAAGGAATAATAAACTAAACTAAATTACTAATATGAAATAATAAACCAAAGTAATAACTAAGAATGAAGTAATCAATTGATAATCAAAATATAGAGGTAGAATCTTGATTTCTTGACCAGTAGAAATTCTAAAGTTACTAAATTAGTAACCTTAATTTCTTGACCAGTAGAAATTCTAAAGTTACAACCATATTATTTCTTAAGCCTATAGCCCTTATCCTTGATTTGATTCATTGAAATCTCTTTCTAATCAAAAACCCTAAGAATGCATTAATTTGCTCTATAAATTTTCTCAATAGATTTGATTCTAATCCAAAAGATTTATATAGTCCTATCTCTAGGATTCCATATAACTCTTATTATTCATGATATGATCTATTCACCCATATGATTTCCCAATCCTTATATTTGAAATATGAAATTGAATCAAAACATTAGAATATGTCAATTTAAATACAAGGAATAATCATGAACAATTCATAAGATAATTGGGATCTTTCATCAAAAAAAATAATCAATCCAGATAACAAGTTATAGGTTTATCCCATCTAGATCTATCATAATTTGGTCAATACTAAGGTAGAGAAAACTAATAACAACTAAGAAAGAATACAAATTAGAAGAACTCCTACTCATGGATCATAAATTCTTAATGTCTTCACTTGAATCTTAATGGAAATCACTTCTTTTCCCTTCAAAATTGCTTCATTATTATCTAAAGATTCTTTATTTCATTTCTTTAGTTTTTTGTTTCCATGTAATGCCAAAAGTTTCCTTTTATTCTTACAAGACCCTCAAAAAAATCAATGTCTTAATGAACAGGATTCCATGTCATGTGTTCGTAACATCTTTAAAAAAATCCTATTTTATATAAAAATCACTACCAAATTAGATCCCCAATACAAACCCATATTAGCTTATGATCTGAACACCTATAAACTTCCAAAAGGAACATAAGTCTTTATTAGATCCGTTTTCGTGTGCACGGATTCCATGTTTCTCTATCTTGCACTGTATTGCTCCACTTTGACTCAAATTTGCCTAAATTCATTCTCTTTTATTATTATAGAACTACAACAAGGCTTGAAAATAAAATAAAAACCAAATTGAGTACCAAATCCTATAGAAATCATCCAATCATAAGAAAATTGATCTTAAAATCATGCTAAGAACATAGTCTATTTAACACTTACTAGTGTACATATGTGACATTGTTCAAGAAATATGGAACACGCTAAAAATCATATATTATTTTGTAAATCAAGTGAAGAAAATCAAAGTAAGCATAATTATACATCAATATGAATTGTTCCATATGGAGCATAACGAATCAATTTTTAATATATTTGGCTGCTATTGATACTATTAATGCTCCTAAAAGTCTTGGTAAGACTTATACTAACCTTTAATAAATGAGGATTTTACTAAAGAAATACAAGAAAAAGATTATGGAAATATAAGAATAAAAAAATTAAACATCTCGCCACTTAAAGAGTTCATCATATCACTCATTAACTATAAGTTTGAATGAATGAAAGCATAAAGGGAAAGCGACTCTGAAAAGAGGAGTAGTTTCCAAAACTTCCAATGATGACACTAGTGATTAGGAGAAAACATCTAAAAGTGAAAGGGATAAAAAAAATAAAGTTCATCAAAAATTAATTCAAGAAGTTTTTAAAAAGAAGAAATAATCAACTAAATAGGACCTCAATAAGGGTGAGCAAAAATCCAAACATATATTATCTAACATCACTTTCCATGAACATAACAAATTAGGCCATGCAAAATCACAATGTTCAGTTCTTAAATATGATGAAAAATATTTAAAATATAAAAAGAGGGGATAAAAGAAAAATAAGGCATTGCGATGACATTGACTAATCAAAAAGTAAACAATCGAATAACGGAGTTGGTTATATATGCTTCATGAAATTGTCAATAATAAGGTACCCTTATCTCCCATTCCTATATTGATGATGGTAATTATGAGATTGATCTATAATAAGCTTGTTGAATGCTTAAAGATTATAAGCAATAAAAGGAAGAAAATATCTTCTAAGTATAAAGAGGTTCAAAAGCTCTTATATGTATGCATGAATGCGAATTTGGAATAGAAATGCTAATTACATGATATGGTTTTTGCTAAAGATAGAGTAGAGGTTTTCCTATACAAGAGTGAGGGACCAAATATGGAGATCAATAACCTCAAAGCACCATTGACTAAGTTCACTTTAAGTAGTTAAAAACTAAAAAGCAGGTTCTAATGATGATGGGTATGGAATTAGTTGCACTTATGGAATTGCAACCTCAAATGCTAAGACTATCTAATAAGTTCATATGTTGCATCGTTTTAGGGATTAAGTTAGTTTCAAATGTAGTGCTCTTATAGAATTTTTTATTTGAATTATTTGATATTTTCTCATACTTAGTTCATGGTCTTAAAAGTGATAATTTGTGGAAAAATTTTGGATGAGTACAACTTTATCCACGATTATCCAATTGAGGATATAACATAGTAAATTTAAGGCTAACATAATGGAAACAACTTTTTAAAAGGAATTAGAGATCAACTCAAGTTCAAAGATGTTCGAAATCAGAAGAGAATGGAGAAGTATTACCTAACTGGTTTCAGACATGTGTGTGAGATCAATACCATTTATAAGTTGTTCATATATGATTCTTAGTCCAAAAGCAAATCAACATCAATGTGTAAATTGGAAAAACACTAGACTCGTGATCCAAAATCTAAAGATGTGTGAAATTACAAGTTTAATCACCTTATGACTTTGTGATGTAACCTCAGCGTATAAAAACTTTTATTAGGATTCATTATAGGAAACTTTAAGAAGGGAAAAGAGTTTGTGAGAGGCACTTGATATACGAGTTACATTTTATTACAGTTCTTATTTCACCCTATTTAAGGAAAAGGATTGAATTTGGAGAAGAATTGGATCAATTTGGAGCAACCTTAAAATATATTAATAAAGGAATCATAACACAACAGTAACATGCCACTGTGTTAGGGACCATGTTCCATTACCTCTCATTCTATTACTTTTTGGATATTTTCATGTAGGAAACATAACACTTGCACAATATCATGTTTAATCTACTTTAAATTAGGGATATTCTATTTCTCCAAATGCAACCAACATACCCCCCGTGTTCATCCTTTGTTTACCAATATAGTGCTAATAAGGACCTACACTCATCCACTTATTGTTGATAATTTTTTATATAAAATTTATAAAAAAGAAGATAAAGCAACATAAAGCCTACATTTTCCCATGTTAGGGAGGTTTTTGGTGTGAAAATCAATTTATTAAAAGAAGAGACAACAAGAAAGGAAAGGAGTTTTTTTACATAGATGATTTTTGGAGCAAAAAAAGTAAATTAAAAGATAATCAAAATAACTAGAGATCAAGAGGAACAAGAATTTTAATAAGATTCAATAAGAACTTAAATTTTCAAGAATAATGAATATGTTTCCAGTATCTTTTATTCTTCCTTATTTTTATTTTTTGTTATTTATCCATAAACAAATTGGGATGTAGATCTAGGTGGGATAGACCTCAGGATGTGATGCTTTGAATTGATATTTTTGTTTAATAAAATTCCTAATTTTCTTAGGAGTTGTTCATGTTCTTATATTTGCTTAAATTGAATGAACAAAATTTAAAGATTCAATAATAAGATTCATACATTGAGATTAAGAGATAATTTGTATATTTATTTCAAAACAATACTGATAAGGGTTAAATAGGTTACTTGAGAAAGGATTGTATGATCCTTCTAGTGTAGGAAAAAACCTATCACGAAAATTCATGAATCATATTAATGCATTCTTAGGTTATCTTTATTAGAATGAAATTTCAACTAATTCAATCTAAGAATATTGATTGTGTTACTTAAAAGATATCATAATTGTAACTTAGGAATTCTTACTGGTCCAAGGAATTGAATTTGTTCTTTAACTTAGACTGAAGTCAAAAAATATTAAAGTCCTAGGGAATATCTTACCGAGATCCAGCTTATTCATAGCTTGTTTTATACTTGGTCATTGTTTCAATTTAGTGTTTTAGAATTATTCGTTTATTTTCTTTCAGTCAATCATGTTTAATAGTTTACATAATTAAATTTATGAGGAATTTATACTTTAAAAACTAGTCCTCATAAGATTGACTTGTAATTACTAGTATTAGTTATAGCTATGTGGTGCCCGATAGTTAAAATAAAGAAATTAGATCTTGGAAACCACTTTTCATTAGTTCATAGTTTTAACATCAAGGAAGGATTAGCAGCAAGATTGGAAGAGTTCTACCTCAACTTAGATGTAATTGGGAATATCTTTGTAATCTCTTTCTTCTCTACTTTCTTTAATGAAAATATTGTTATTTATTTATTTATTCATTTTACTGAGTAGATAAATTGCTAGTTAGGGGTAAGGTGTTGTTTATATTAGTATTTCAACTATAATGCATGATTAATTATTGGTTTGGTTAAACTTATTCTCTTTAATCCTAATTGATGGATTTATAAATATTTATCATAGATCTAATCTTAGGAATTGTATGAAAGACCAAGAGAATGAAGTATAATATGTGCACCAAGAAAATAAACATCTAGATCTAGAGACAGAGGTATTAAGATAAAAGTGATAATCTAATAGATTAATAATGCTTAATGAGTTCAAATAGGTGTTATGTATCAAAGGGTGGTGATTTCTTAATTGGATACTCTTATGCACCTTGAGAGAGGACATATGATGGAAACCAAGCTAAGGACATGCAAAGGATGGTGCAATCTGGTTCAACATATTTCGACGATCCATTACACATTGGTGGAGGCCTAATAACTCTGGCTAAAGCTAAAAGGATGAAGGAAGCTCTTAATGGACTAATTGAAGATGTTTGGGCTAAACAAGCAACTATAGAAGCTGATTTGGGCTTGGAGAGATCAATTAGCTTTGTCACCTTAATTCACGAATTAAATAGGCCTACTTAGTTGTTTATTTGGCCTAATTAGAAGACTATGTTATTTTGATGATTTTAGGAGATCTCTAGCTAATTTGGGCGTGCCCAAAAGTCCACTTTCTATATTTGGCTTTAGGAATCAATTTCGAAAAGGCTTTCCTAAATATTAGGTATTTCCTTTTTTTTAGGAATAAATCATTGCTAGAAGATTGATTAGGGTTTTCTTTAGCTTATATAATCGTCATCTTTTGTACAAGAATTCATATTGGAATTTTTATGAAATTGGTAAGGTTATTCACTTTGTTGGTTCTTGAACTTGAGACTTATCAAGGTTATTCCTCGTGGCGTTCATCTGACTTATCACTCTCAATCTCGTCTTTTCTAGAGTGTGACTTCAATATCCTTCTTTTATAACTTTGGTTTGTGTTTCTTTAAACATTGGGTTTTTCTTGAAAACAAAATTGATTTAGTTTTCCTGGAAATTCCTTTCAACAACTTATTCATGGGTTTCTAGACCTTGATTTACGGGGTTCACATCAACATAGATATTTTAGGTTAATTTTATTTCAACCTTGATAATCAATCATAGCTTGATAATTGGAATTCCTCTTAAAGTAAAATCTTAGGAAACAATAGCTCTTTTAAAGACACCTAGAGGTTTAGAGGCTTATGACATATACCAAATGCTATTATACACCTACGAAGTATAATTGTTTTTTGATATAGTTAAGTTGTATTACTTCCAATTGTTTGAGGACAAAAAAATATTTTAAGTGTGGAGAAATGTGATAAGTCCTTACATTTCATGTTTATTGGGGTTGAGTTAGTTTGTAATTTAGCACTCTTATAGCATGTTTTGTATGAATTATATGACATTTTTCTTATAGTTATTTCATTATCTTGTAGTTGATAACCTAAGGCAAAATTTCTTAAGGTAAAAGATATAGGCCTCCCTTACAGTTGAAGAAACCTTAGAAAAACCCCTAATCTTCAAAATTCTTTAAAAAATCCTTTCTACTTTTAATTTTCTGAAGAAAAAAAAATCCTTCTCTTAGACTTCGATTAAAAATAATGATGAAACACACACAGTATGAACATTAAACATGAACTAATCAAATGTCACTGATATACAAACCTAAGTTAACTCTTAAACTCGACCTAAACTAATTCAATACAACTTAAATTAACAATTTAAAATAATTATAACAAATTATTAACTTTTTTTAGATTTACTTAATCCAGTTCGAGCTTAAGAGTAGTATTGAATCAGATAAATAACATTTGATCATTATAAGTATGATGTTCAGAACATATGTATTTTTGTTATTTTTTAATCAAAGTCTAATAGAAGGCATTTTTTTGGAAAAATTAAAACTGTGGGTCTTTTTTTAGATTTTTAAAGATTAAGGAGTTTTTCTAAGGTTTCCTAAACTACAAGGGAGGTTTATGTATTTGACCCAATTTCACATTTGAATGAAAATTTCTTGATAATTGTCTAATTGAGGACATAACAAAGTCAATATGAAACTAATATGGGAAAATTGTAGAAAGCATCAAAGATCAACTCAAGCTTGAAGATGTAAGACATTGGAGGAGAATGGAGTAATAGTACCAAATTGATGTTGGATGTAGGAGTGAGATCCACGTTGATTACAAGTTGTTCATATATAATTTTTAGACCAAAAGCAAATTGCTACTAATGTGTAAGCTAGACAAACACTGGACTTGTGATTCATAAGAAGAGTAAAAGTACAAGTTTAATCACCTTGGACTATATTGTAACCTTAGTCTATAAATACTCTTACTAGAGTTTATTAAAGAAAATTTTTAGAGGGGAAGAGAGCTTATGAGAGGCTCCTAGCAATCACTTTTCATAGTTAATAGTTTTAATGTTTATTCTCATCTAGGAAATATTAGGAGTTAGATTAGAGGAGATCCACCTTAACTTGGACATAATTAGGGACATCTTTTTTATCTTGTTCGTCTCTACTTTCTTTAATAATAAGATTTTTTTCATTATGTTATGTAGCTAATTCCTAGTTAAGGTTAAGGATGTAGTTTATGTTAGATATTTCAATTACTAATGCATAATTAATTATTGGCTTGATTGAATTTATTCTTTTTTATCTTAATTTTTGGATTTATGTTTAGCCATCCTAGATTCAATCTTAGGAATTGTATAAAAGACCAAGAGGTTTAAAGTATTATTTGGGGAATAGAAAAATAAACATCTATATCTAATGACATAAGTATACTAGACAAATATTATAACTAATAGATTAATTACACTTAGTAACTTCAATTAGGTGTTAAGAATCAAGGGTGGCAATTTCTTAATTGGATACTCTTGTGTACCTCGACAGAGGACATAGGTACTTCAGGATAATTTTTAGGCTAAAAGTGCATTTTAAACTTAAATTTTTACAATAGAATACAACGTAAATCCTATCATTTTGAAGTATTCAAAGAACACTAGCATTTTGAAGTGCTCAAATTGAACTCTAATATTTTCAAAATGTCCAAAACAAACCCTAGGTGGATGGAAGTTTTGATGGGGTTAACTCCTCATTAGTTAAATACCACGTCAATGTTGATGTGGTATTATTTTTTATTTTTTAGATAGAAAGTAGGTTCCACCGCCATATAACTAAATTTTTTAATTAACTAAAAAGTGAGTCTCGTTGCCACATGGCAGTGGGAACCATTTTTTACATTTCAAATAGTAGTTCCCACCTGTCACGTAACAGTGAGACCTAATTTTTGGTAAAAAAAATTTAAAAAATAATGTCACATCAACATTGACATGGCATTTAACTAATAGAAAGTTAAATCTGTTCAGATTTTCATTTACTTAAGGTCTATTATGAATGTTTTGAAAATGTTAAGGTTCAATTTAAACGCTTAAAAAATGATAGGGTTCAATTTGAACACTTCAAAACGTAATGGTTTGTTCTGTATTCTACTGTAAACATTGAGATTCAAACTTTTAGCCTAATTATTATTTCAACTTTGATAATCAATCTTTGCATAATAATTGAAATTCCTCATAACTGAACCTTGAAACCCTGGTACTTGTTAAATTAATTTCTTTATGCTAGTTAATTCTCTTGTTTTGTTAGTTTAGTAATTTAGTTATTTTTACTAAATTTAATTAAATCACTTCTATTTTTTATATGATTAATATATGTAGTAGTTATAGTCTTCGTGAGATTGATATTCTGAAATATTCCAAATTTATAATTTATTACAATCGATTTTGTGCATTTGAAGAAAAAAAATGACTATCTTCATGATGGACAAGCATATGACAGGTCCTCGTCTAAAGCATTACATATGCAAATAGAATGTATTTATAGGTATGAACATTCAAATGTCCATGCATTATCTTCTAGGTCCTGAGCTAAACGAAAGTTCCATGCCTTCATATATGATTCTCTAAACCTAAAATGTATAATTATCTAAAAAAAAGAGGCACAATTTTCATGTAAAGTCACCTTAAAAGGTTATACAACAAGCATATACATATATATATGGCCTTTCCGTTAACAAAATAGTGTGACCTAAGCTTATTATCACCATAGTTCTCATGTTAAACATAGAAGCATCACATTTTCTTAAAACCACAATGTCATATGCTAGTTCTTTTGCTAGGCCTCAATGTCACACAAGAAGGACAACAAATTCCTCAAATATTTTAAGGAAAGCTCATAATCTTCATTCTATGTAAAGAAGATTTAGAAATGCATATCTATATTCATATTCTCATAGTTTGACTCACATGACACTAATTTTTTTCATTTGCATAATCATCAAAACATTCATATTGATAGGGAGAGAGCTTGCAAAAGAATGGTCATTTGTTTTATGTTCCTAATAATGTCAATATTTTATATTTTAAACGTTAATAACATTGTTATTTCTAAAATTTTAAATGTAACAATTTCTATAAAAAAAAAAATCAATTTCCATTCAATCCAAGCGCAGTAACTCTCAACCCAACATTATTTGAATCTAGTTGTTATTACCCTGTTCCCTGCATCACCAGAAAATCGATGCTTTGTAACCATAAAGCACGAGCAGAAGATCGACACTTAACACACGAGAACCCTAAAAAAAACAGAGAAAGGAAAGAGACAAATTGCAAGTTAAATGCAAGTTCACGACCACCATCCTTTTTTGACATCACGAAGATATCAAGTTAGGGATTGGATGGCAACGAAGTAAGCAGGACCATTCTCCCTGTTCTCTTTTTCTAGGACCATCCAACTTTTGTTGCACTCGTCTTTCTTGGCCAGCACCAATAAAACCAGTTTGGCGAAACGATGACTTCCTGGTTCATTGTTCTCACATTTCTTTGCACCGAGAACTACGATTTCCTAGGCCATATATTGTTCACTGTGATCGTGAACCAGAATTTTGCCGTGACATTTATGCCAACCAACTGAATAATACGATGCTCTAACGCATAAAACAAACATTCAGAAACTAGTAGTGGGTGTGTTGCCTGATCTAAGAGTATTATCTTCGGTTCCATTGCTGGTTTTGCTAATGATCCCTTTTCCGAAATATTCTGCAATTACAGAAAAACCATCCTTTGAAGATTTCACTTGCTGGAAGAATCGATCTTGATCTTTCGAATTCTGGTCCAAATTTCTCTTCATTTCAAGAACAGATCTATATTCGGGTGCACACTCCGGGCATTCTTTTTCATTATCACCAAGGCATCGCTGATGGAATGAATGCATGCACATAAAATGAACAGCAGGGAGATCAAGGGTGAATGTACAAGCAGTGCACTTGCTGAGTTGAAATATCCTCGCATTTGTTCTAAGGTCCTGAATTTCTTTTCTCATCGCTAATGTATTCTCCTGCAACAGTAATGGACCCCTTCAATAATTTCTCAAATCCCAACTGAGAAACAATTTAGAATTAAAATGGGTTGGGTTGGAATCAATTTCCTATTATTTCTACTCCTTTTACTTTCAAAATATGAACATGCGAACCATTAACTGATTTGGATCATGGCATAGCTTTTCCCACTGAAGATGAAAAAAATGCAGAAAATTGGAAAAAGAAAAACTAATTCTATTATTAACTAACTGTCATGGACTCCCTACCAAAAGCCCAGTCTGAGATGATTTAAATGCAAAATAGAATTATGGGGGGAATCTGATTCAGCAAACCATTTATTTTTCCCTTTTCCTGTCTTTTCATCTTTCCTTGTCTCTTTCTATTCTTTTAACCATTGAGCAAACATGATCACCATGACAGAACATAGACATAACTTATATATTTGCACACTAACTAACTTGAATACCAACCTGATACTTCTCAATTGCTCGTCGATCCTCTTCAATCAGCTTTGACTCTTGTTCAAGCTTCCGAGAAATGTAATCCTTAATGACAGAAAGTGTGAGGCACGGATTCCTGGACAGTGTCTGAAGAACAATAATAGGAGGCAATATGTCATCTCTTTCAATGTAAGAAAGAACTTCCTTCACCTCTTTGGAACAATCTTCGCCAAGTTCACCAAAATACTTCAGCAGATCAGCCCAAAGAGTTGGGTCACCTCCCTTACCAGAATCCCCCAACCTTTTGCAGCAGGCAATTAAACCTTCATGATCATGAACTTGCATGTAGCAAGCAATGACCTCTTTATAAAGTTTCATTTTTTCATAGAGATACAAGAGCCCTTCTTTAAATGCATTCATCTCACAAAGAATTATGGCAAGATCAACATCATAAAGAGGGTGCTCAAGGTCAGACGGCCAAGCACTTTTAAGTAAGCATAGTCCTCTTTGACGCCTTTCTGAACGATCTTTGTCTTTACATACATCTTTTAATTTCCCATTGGACGCTTTCAACATTGGAGACGCCCCTAATTTTTCTCTGAAAGAAAGATCCACCCCATTACTGGCTTGTGACATTGATGGGAAGTTTAAGTCATTAGACAGATACAACTCCAAAAGCGTGTTGTGAATTTCTAGCTGAGCTGGAGAGTCCTTTATCTTCCTAGTATATCTCTCAAGAAAGTCCATTAAAGACTGGGGATGATGAATAAAAATGTTGAGAAAATCCACAGGAGACGGTAACATAGACAAGTATGCTCCACTTGAAGATCCTTTCTTTGCAGATTCTCCTTCCTCAGTGCAAAGTCTCATAAGTATCTCAATTGTTTCTTCAGTTTTGTGTTCAATGAGAATTTTACCATACTCTTTCACTGTCATGCCAGCCTGACTTGGTTCAAGGCTAGAAATATATAGCAATGCTTCGTCGTATCTGCCAAGGTCCTCGAGTAGGATCTTTAGGTACCATTCGTGCCTCCCCGCCTTCTTAGCAACATACATGGCATGTTCATGGTAATTGGCAGCACGGCAGACCCTTATTGCTGTTTCAACATCAAACTTATGCTCCCCAAGACCATCCTCACTTTTAATAAAACCATTCAGTTTTTCAACATCTTTCAATTTGGTGTAGCAATTTAAAAGAAGAGTGGTATGGTCTTTTGAAGCAATCCCCTTCTCATGCAATTTCTCCAAGTAATTTGTAAGGTTGTATATCCTCTGTGCATCCAGAAACTTCTGTATCACATAAGAAGGCTCAAGATGACCAATAGTTTGGATATATTGAGCCATTGCCTCATCATAATCTTGCTTACTATACAGATGGTCTCCGTATTTCCTCAATACTTCAGCAGTAGCAGCAGCATCAGCCTGCTGACTTTGAACGAGATTGATGGCCACAGTATAAAGGTTCTTCTTGAAGAGCATATCTAACTTGCTTTCCATATCCTTTTCACTGATACACAGAGTAGACTTGTCATTCATTATAAGTATTATGTTACCCCATTCACAAAGCATATGAGAAACTTCTTTAACTCCTAGACTATGGGCTATCAGACGGTTCTTCAAGTCGTAAACATTGAAAGTATCTTTGCCACTTCTCTGATCCGATATAACACACAAAAGGTAACCACGAAACCATCCTAAGAATTTCTTCTCTCCTTCAAATGCCCAACAAGGACCACGTCCGTCAATCTCATAGAAATACACAGCCTCAGGCCGACCAATTACTAACTCCTGAAACGAAAGAAGCAATAACGAAGATGAAATGGCGTTGCAACCAAGATATGAAGACAAAAATTAGGTGTGTCAATGCTCCTTACCGATCTGTCACTCATTGTCACACCATTAGAAGCACATCCAATCTGATCTAGCGTTTGTCTCCTGGGTGGTTGGTTGTGCAAGCTGAACAATGTCACAGAATCTGGAGTTACAGCGAACAATTGTAGTGCTTGACCATCCACTCGGAACCCAAGACCAGTGACAGGGGAATTACTTCTGTCAGATACATTATCCAACTGGAGCTTATAACGCGTAATTCTTTCCCTTGCAATGTCCCCTTTGATGGCGTAAATGCAACCAGTGTCTAAGCCAATAGCTATAAGTAGTATGGGAGGAGCTTCCTCCAGAACCAAAAAAGACGTAATCTGCAGTCCGTCGACACATCATCACACCATCACAAACAATCAACTGCCTTGGAGGCCTAAAATAAATCAAAGAAGTGAAAAAAAAAACTACCTGTGCCTCGGGAAACTGGTTTGTGAAAATCCTCAATATTCCAATGCAATCAGGTGTGCTTGTGCTTGTACTAGTGCCCTCTGGTTGAATCTTATCGAGGTCAAAGACCTTGAGGCACATGGTAGATTCATCTTCCCCAATGGTGACTAAAAAGTTACGTTGCTGTTTAAACAAAACCAACCAAAATCACATTCAAAATTCAGTCTCAATAGAAAAAATTGAAAACAAATGAAATTGAAAAGTTTACTTACTCTGAGTTGTTGAAGGAAGAGGGTAGAAGAGGAATGAGCTTGGAATGAGAAATTGAGGTTGAGTCCACGATCCAGGAAGCTAACGGTGCCGTCATCGGAGCCGATGACCAGCTTACCACGGCCGCTGGAGCAGCAGCCGATCTTTCCGGAGACTTCATCGGGAATCGAGGCGTGCTTCTCTTGGAAGAATTCAAATTTCCTCCATTGATACATATTTTTCTGATCTAAACCCCAAAAGAAAGAGAAGATGATTGTTTGCTTGTAATTGTTGGCTTGGGGTTAGATGCTTTTGGACATGAAAGGATCCGGCGGAATCATTGAGCATTGGATGGGGTCTGGCCCGTAAAGAGCTTCTGGGTTGGATAATTCTTTAGGTTCCTGGAATGAGGGCTTTCAGCCCACAAACCTACAACGTCACATTTTATATATATATATATATATAATATGTAAATTTGTGGTAATTATCCACAAAGATAAGGAAAAGCCACACATAAGTATTTGATTGGTGACTTAGCAATCACGTATGCTATGCAGCCCTTAAATGCGAAAGCAACATTTTTGTAATAAAACAAAAGGGTACTCTATCCTATCAATTTTCTTATAACATCTCTTGTAATATCTAACACCGGATGGAACCATGGTATAAATATTATACCGGATTTAGTTTTAAATTGGGTTTTGATATAGACGTATAATATTGTATCAGTATTGGTTAATATTGAGTACCGTTTTAAGTAATTTTTTAAATTATAAAATAGTCCCTGAAAAATTATAAAATAGTCCATTGTTATATTGTACTGTTGTACTGTATATTTTTAACCTTGTCTCCAATAATCATAATAGTAAATTTCAAATAAATTTTGATTTAATAATTAAATATATATATAATAAATATTAGTTTATAAATAATAATTTTTAAATTATTTATTTTAAAAAATAAAATATTTTTATTAATACTTTATTAATAAAT
>JANZXV010000009.1:7634323-7650090 GCA_027576455.1 Erythroxylum roigii
TGGGGTACTTTAAATACATATATTGATGAAAATAAAGAAATTAGAAGGTAAAAATACACTTAAATATTTCAAAACTATTTATAAGCATGATGACCACAAAGTTAACTTATAACGTTAAAATCATTTAAAGCCAACGTATATAAGTTAATGTTAACTTATAACGT
Source organism: Erythroxylum roigii (assembly GCA_027576455.1). Taxonomy (NCBI): domain Eukaryota; kingdom Viridiplantae; phylum Streptophyta; class Magnoliopsida; order Malpighiales; family Erythroxylaceae; genus Erythroxylum; species Erythroxylum roigii. Next base: position 7,634,488 of record JANZXV010000009.1, read on the forward strand.
TAAATCATTTAAAGCCAACGTTCTTGGAAGAAGGTTATTGCGTGTTGCCTGTTGAAGTCTGTTGCTGGTGGAAAAGCCAGAATTAAAACATCACGTCATCACTTCTTAGAGAGAAGACTCTTGAAGTGGGGCTCCCTTTTATAGTGTGCCCTGGGCAGGTGCCCTGCCGGCACTGCTCAAGGATACGAGCTATATCCATTTAAAATGATCTCTATAATGGTTGGTGGCTTTTTAGTCCCTTATCAAAAGTGACGAATGTTATGTGTTAAGATTGGTTATTTGCGTAACCTTAAAGTTAAATCATCTTGTGAATTATCAAGGGATTTCTCTTCACCTTTGTATGAATTTGAATAAGGCCATTAATCTCGTGACATGCAATTGTTTCTTGCAAAGTATGCCACATAATAATTCTTAAACCATTTGAAACTTGTTTTTTTTAAAGAAATTTTTTAATTTCATTGCCAATAAAATGATATACAGAGGAGCGTTTAGACAATAAACCAACAGAGCATAGCTTAAGAGACCCAAAACAAAGCAAAACAACACAATACATCGTCATTTGATCCATTACGGTTTAACAACAAAACGATAACGTTGGGTAACTCCTTGACAATTAGGGCAAAACTACCCATTCCAAAATGGATGAGAAGATAGCAACATTTAACTATACATTTGTCATTCCATTCATATCCGTTATCATTTTTGAATTGCATTGTATGATCACGTAGATCTACCATCCCATTCTATCAATATTTCTCTGGTAAAATGGCTGTCTAGGTTGACATACATTTGTTTCTGATCTTGCTCTAGTGACAAGTTAGATGGTGTTAGTTTGCGGCGGTGTATGAAAAGTGGGACCAGTATGTCGTGCCCTCAAAACAGAAGAATAAGGTCGATTACCGGGAGGCGTAAGCGGAAACTCCCCGGTTCCAACGGGGAACTCTCCCCCCAAAAATCACATCCCCACCCGCTCCGTTAGCCGTTTTGGCGGTAACAGGTAAATCCCTGTTCTGACGCCGGCGGAACCGGTCACCTTCTTTCACCATACCATAACTACCCTTGATTGATTATATTTTTTAACCGGAAGGCATGAAATCAAAGGATACGACCACCAATCACGGAGGGGAGAGCTGAGGCGCTCTGACTTGTGAGTTTGAGCGTGTGGATCCCACATTTCCATGGGGACAGTTAAAAAGTGAAGACAGTTTGCCTGGAATCAGTTGTCAAACGTGACAGGTGGCAACCATGCAAGGACTGATACTTACTTCAGGTCTACTGTAAGCTCAGATTTAGTAAACCGCATTAGTTTTTATACAGTTCCGGAAATATTTGCCGCAACAGAGGAACGAACAAACTGTAAATGTTTGAATATCCAATTATATTTCAACCATTATGTACAGATGATGCCATGCCCATCACGTATACATAAAAATTAGTGGGGGAATCGGTGTTTGATTTGAAGTTGAACTAAAGACAAGGCGCCCTTTAAAGCTATCCCTTCTGTCGTTTCTGCATAATTAAAAGAGAAGTATAAAACAAATGTATAAAGGAAGAGAGAAGACAAGTGCACAGAGTTATCAATCAAGCTTTTGCCATGGATTACGTTCTTATTGAGGCCTTGCTTTGGTTTGTCTAACTTGGGTTCTTCTTCTTTGTCAGACTTTGGTGGGTATCTTAGATCTTTGCTTTGCTTAAACAAATTTCTCTTCTTTTCTTCTTTCCGGCTCCTTCTAATGCTCAACCTCTGTCAATTTCTTCTTCTTCTTCATCTTCCCTTCAAAAAGTCCCAGAAACCCCAAGTTTCAGGTGTTAAAAAGGATGGCTACACCTTCTCCTTTCATTTATACTTCTCATGCTTTGTGGACAGGCCGCTGCCATGTTTTTTTTTTTTTCCTTCTTTTAATTTCAATTCTGTCTTCAATATGGTTTTAACTCCTTACTGGACTGATTTGTTTTTCTTTTCCTAAATATGATGCCTTTCTGTGCCTGAACAGCGACCTCGAGCAAAAAGCTACTTTTCTCGAATTTTCAGCTAATTATTGTACTGGAAAATTTCTCTGAATTCGGACATGAATTTGTCTGAAACTTGGCCAAAGCAATGATCATTGTTTACTTTTTCTCCTCCATTTTGCGTTTGTTGGGGAAAATTTGAGGTTTTGCTTTTAGAAAATGAAAGTGAGCGAAGAGATGCAGCATACTTGTCCATTTGGCGTCCATTTCCTGTAGTAGCCATCAAAATTGTGATTGGCTGTTGGCCTAGAATTCATTAGCGCGTAACCATCTTTTCTTGAGTTTGAAATTGCAATACGTCGTGTTTTTCTATGAGAGAGCTAGTTTATGTTCGCTTCTCCACTATTCTTCAAGTGTTACAGTATTCTGGTCTAGCTTTTTCTGCCAAGACAGCAATTCCTTGATGATTTGACCGACTCTTGCTTCCATTTTCTTGATAAACTTTCACCACAACTATATCCTCTTGGCTCTACTGCTGAAGTAGTAATTTTTCTAGTTTTATTCGTTGGTTGAATTTGGCCTCCCTCCCCATCAATTTCTTCTCTTCTTCTTCTTGTTTATTTTTAATTCTTTCTGAGCTTGTTGTTCAGATCCGTTCCCTTTTCGGTTTACTTACTACGGCTATGTTGGTTTACTACGGTAGCTGCTAAGCTTTTTATTGGCGACGTAAATGTTCTGAAAGAAAAGGAAAATGTCAATGTCTTAACGAACGCTTTCTCTTATACACATTTTCTTCTTGTTTTAGTATGTGTAGGTTAAATACGCATAACCTCTTCGGGTCTGTTAGATTTGCTTACTTTAATGAGTGGTTATTGAAGAATTATACTTTTCTCTGTCCTTTCAATGGAACCTTAATTTGCAACATTCACAGGCTTGAGAAGCCAAGATGGATTTTACAGAGTCCACAAAAGTTGTCTACAATAGAATTCAGAAGCTTGAGCCTGAAAACGTCTCTAAGATTATTGGCTATCTTCTTCTTCAAGACCATGGTGAACGGGAAATGATTAGGCTGGCATTTAGCCCGGACAACTTGATTTATTCATTGATTAAAAAAGCCAAAGCTGATCTTGGCCTTAACAAACCAACAGTTTCTTCTTCGCCAATCTCACCATCACAGGTGAATGTGGCACCAGTTTCTGATGTGCAACTACAGGTGACTCCCTATTTGCCAGCTGCATCACGGTCCATCTCGTCTCCAGCAATGTTTAGGGCTGTCAGTTCTTATTGGAATGCTCAAGTTACTAGCGAGCAGCAACAAGTCCACAACTGCGAATTTGGTCCAGCTGGTGAAGATTATCAGTTTCAAAATCAATTGCAGTTCCTGACATTGGATGATCAGTTAGAGTTTGTTAATTCTGTAAATTCTGAGTTTTCTAGCAATTACGTTTACCTAGAACCGGCTTTAAGACCAAGAACAAGTAGAAGGTCTCCAAGTCTACCTGAGTTTCCTGTTAAGATTTGCCATTACTTCACCAAAGGGTTTTGCAAGCATGGAAGCAACTGTAGGTATTTCCATGGCTATCCAATGACAGAAATTTTCTCTCAAAATTTCAGCCCAAATTCAAATGAAAATTTAAACGAAGAACAAATTGTATCTCCTGGGACTCTTGAAAAGCTAGAATTAGAGTTGACTGAACTTCTGAAATCAAGAAGAGGAATGCCCGTTTCAATTGCCTCTTTGCCCATGTTATATTATGAGAAGTATGGGAGGACCCTTCAGGCTGAGGGGTATCTTACAGAGAGCCAGAGACATGGTAAGGCTGGTTATAGTCTGACAAAGCTTTTAGCTCGGTTGAAGAACAGCATTCGTCTTATTGATAGGTGCAGGACGGGAATATCCTTTGTGTATTATCTTCCATTTCTCAACTTATTTGATTTAATGTGTCAAATTTTGTTATTTGTTGGAGACAGGCCACATGGGCAGCATTCAGTGATATTGACTGAAGATGTTCCTAAGTATTTGGAGTATGGTGGTGATAGAAATGATCCTGGAGGAATTGTTGCTGGTTCCAGGCAGATCTATCTTACCTTTCCTGCTGAAAGCACCTTTACAGAGCAGGACGTTTCCAATTATTTCAGGTAACTGAAAATGAGTGCTTTGATAGATTATTAGCTTTTGCTTTCAAAACATGCTTTTATTTATTATTTCTCTACTTCTGTAGCAAATTTGGTCCTGTTCAAGATGTTAGGATCCCATGCCAACAGAAGAGAATGTTTGGATTTGTCACTTTTGTCTTTGCGGAGACAGTCAAGCAAATATTAGTGAAGGGGAATCCTCATTTTGTTTGCGGGGCTCGTGTTCTAGTGAAACCATACCGTGAAAAGTCAAGAATTGTTGACAGGTAAAATTTTTCTGCTTGTGGAAAGATGTTGTCACATGATTTCTTACTAGAATGTGGTAGATCCTAGCTGTGTTGGTTAAACATCTTATCTTCAGGTTTGAATTGTTGTTGTTGTAAGATATATTGTTTGACCGAAATGATGCAAAGATTCTGAAATCATCACCCTGACATGTGTAGATTATTATAACTTCACATTATTTGGATTCTATCTTTAGTGTGGCATTACCATCTTTCCGCAGGTCATATTGAAGGGGCCAGGGATCTTTTTTGAAATTGTTTTCCCTCTACAAAAGTTAGTCTCTTGTGGTTTACCCGGTGGAAGTGATAAATTGTGAAATTTATTGTAGTGATCTTTCTCTGAACTAGTTCCATTCTAGCTTCTTCTCCCAGTGAATAAAGGTCCAACTTGGGCTTAATCTTAGAGACCCTTATAATTCTCCCTGCCAGTAATTGGAGGCCTAGGAATTGTAGAACCAGGTCTCTGTGCTAACCTTTGAGGTTTTGTATTGGTATGTAAAGTAGAATTGTTCCACCTTGAATCGGTTACTCCTTGTTCTCTTAGACATTGTTTGATACCTTTTTTTTAACTTGGAATCATCAAACGTTAATAAGACTTGGCATCATCTGGCTCGTGTTCTTTTTATCAACAAACCTTGATGCTTGCTTTATATAGTTATCCAACTTTTGGAAAATTGAACACTGAGTGCTACTGTTGCATGTTTTTTTAATTTTTTTTCCATTTATACAAGTGATCAAGGGGGTTTTTTCAGTGAAAATGAAATCTTTAAAACGAATAGCATAGGTCTGTTTTTATTTATGAATGTTGGTGTCATCTCCTTTGCATTAGAAGTCTGCATTAGCAACATCTTGGTCAGAATGTTGGTGTCATCTTCTATGCATTTAGAAGTCTGGATTAGCAACATCTTGGTCACACCAAAGCAAAAGATTACATAGTTGCTGCTGCATTAAAGTTTCTCATATGTTTTACAAGGAATCTATGTTAGATACTGGAATTTATTGTTCAGTAACTTTTTTCCTTGAGTAGGAAATATTCAGAAAAATTGCAACCCCAAATTCAGTATGGCTCTCACTATACAGATGGAGATTCCGAGATTCACTCAATCTCAGGTCAGTAACAAGTAAATTATTCTTCCCACTTTCTTTTACTTTATGTTGGTGTCAAATTCATATTGCTAAATAGTGGCAATTGTTTTTATTGTCCATGTGAATAGTATCGAGGGCTTGCGAAAGTTCAAGGTTGTTCAGGAAACAGCTTGCTGAGGAACATGAACAGGCACTTGAATTTGAGAGAAGGCGTCTCTCAGAGCTGCAGTTACCACCTAAGCCCCTTAATCATCACTCTTATTTTGGCTACTCAATGGATGTGTTGAAGCTCTCAGAAGGTCTGGAGTGTACTTTTTTTTTTTCTTTCTTAAATTTTTGGCACATGGGAGTCTAGTGCTTCTGCAACTAATGTTTGGTGGTCCATGCAATGCAACTGTTTAGGCCGTGGAGAACAATCTGATTTTCCATCTGCAGAGCACGTCAATTACTTGCTAGATGTTTTCAATAGTGATGAAGAAAAACTGAGGCATATAACCACCACTTACAATGAGCAGGATAGGTAATATAAATACCACCAGCTATCTTCAATCATATTGTAGTGTTCTGATACGAGTTTTATCCCATGCAGCACCCAAGGACTCGATCTTCCAGAAAGTCCATTTGCAGCTCCAATAGGGAGTGGCATTTCTACAGTTATATAGAGAAACAAGATACAGAAGCAAGTATAGATTTGTAGAGGACTGAATTTGAAAAAGACTTTCAAGGGTTTGATACTACAGGACTTTCTTTCTTTCTTTCCAAATTGACCTGAACTTCATCTGTCAGCTCTTAGATCACGTACCAACTGAAGGAGAGAGATATAGTGCAGGTTCTTTTCCATTAAACTTGGAGAGGAGATTCCATGTAACTAAGGTTTTACAGTTTCTTATGCTTCCTTTTTTTTTTTTCCTTCTTTAATTAATGTAATCACAAAAGGCAGGCTAAAGAGAGCTTGTGGGTTGGGTCCTAGAAGAAATGTAATATATAGGCTGTTTTAGTTGAAGATGGAAGTAGAAAAATGTGCAGAGTTGAGAGAAAAGGTGTCCAACAAAAAGCTAATAACAGTTCTAATTATACAAAGTCCTACATCCTTAGTATTATTATCATCACCACCATTATCATACCTCATTGGCCCAGTATTCATCATGCTACCTTATTTCTTTCTCTTTAAGTCTTATTTGTTTATTATTTCTTTCTAAAGGAAGTGGGAAGCATTATAGCTCCCACACACTTGGGACAGGTAAGATGCTCCAATCACTTTGGAAATATAGTAAGGCTTTATCAAATTTTGAATTTTACAGAGGAGGAAGCTAAGAAGTAAGAACTCCCTTCTTAATTATTACATACTCTTTTTTTCCACATATATATAAATATAATCAGAGATATTTAGTTTGTGCACCGTGCATGGTTGGATTTGGATTCCCCTCAAGCCTTTTCCTTGTATGAGTTTGGCTTTGATTTAAGTAGAAAATAAAACTAAACCTCTTTGGGTGGTCACCTGGTTGAGTCCATAAATGGCGGCTGTGATGGAGATACATAGGGTAGCGGTGCACTGGCTCCCAAGTTATAAAAAATTAAATATTTTTTATTTTTAATATATTTATATATATATAAGGATGGAGTTATTTAAGAGTTAATAGTGTACTGAGCCTTCTAAAATTTTAAAAAAAATAAATATTTGGATCTTCTTATTTTAAATTTCTGACTCCATCACTGAATGGCGGCGTCAATTTAGTTTTATTCCCCACCTCTAACAATAATCAATCATAATATCTGGGGAAGTGGTTAGAGAATGAACCGTTGGATGATATTGAGTTCTGAAGAGTGTGGCCTGCATGCAATCATCATCGTGTTCTTTGTTTGCGTGGTAACGGAGAGCATCCATAGTGTGTCATCTATTTTCATCTTCTTTTCTTGAAAAGAATCTGACTTGAATTTTTTTAATTTATTCATCATTTAATCTTTGTCTAAAAAGAAAACGTTCAAAGCAACTGCTCAGATGTTCGTTCTAAGGTAGATTATGCATGCAATGTTTCATAAAGTTTACCATCACAACATCAAACAATTTCAAATAAATATCAAGTGATTGATTTATAACGTTATGAACTTAATTTGAATGCTCCAAAACAGTGATATTCATAATTTATTTTACAATAAATATAAAAAAATGTAAATTTTGTTTAGTATCACATGTTTAAGTTTTTACTCAATATATTTATTTGACAATCATTTCTATTTTATATTTATAATTATGAATTCCTTCAATTTTAATAACTTTTCAAACTAATAAAGTGGTTTTACTTATAAAATGCTTATCAATCACTTGATATTTATAAATATAAAATAGAAGCGATATTTATAAATATAAAATAGGAGTGATAACTTTGACTTCTAATGATAGAATAAGGGCTAGTCATTCGGTGAGTTTTGAGTCTAGGAGAAGAGAAGATGAGGACATATTATGAATAGGAGGTTCTTGGAACATCAGAACCCTTATAAGGAAGTCAATGGAATTATTGGAGATTTTAGACAAATATAAGATTTATATAATATGCATATAGGAGACAAAGTATAAAGGAGCTAAAGCAACAGAGATCAACAGGTTCAAACTTTGGTATTCAAGGGGTTTGAGGCAACAGAGTGAGGTAGGTTTCTTGGTTATCAAGGAACTCACACATCATATATTAGGGGTAAAAAGGACTATTGATAGGATTGTGTCTTTAAAAATTTAGGTAAAAGATATTTTTCTCAATGTGGTGTGTGCTTATGTATCAAGTAGGGTTGGACGAACAACTTAAGTGCCAATTCTGAGAAGAGCTAGATAAGGTGATTCAGTAAATGTCTTCTGACAAGAGAGTCATTCTAAGAGGAGACTTTAATGGTCATATAGGGGCAACCTTGGACATATATTTATAGAATCATAACGTTTTTTAGTACAGTGATACAAATGATAGTGGGATTATTTTGTTAGATTTTGTGGTAGCGATCTAACTCATTTTTCAATAAAAACGAGAAGCACTTAGTGACTTTTAAAAGAAAAACTACAAATTCCTCGTAGGATAAAGCGATCGGCCTAGTTGTAAGAATTATAAGGTGATACCTAATGTTTCCTTGTAACCACAACATAGATTGTTTGTTATAGATCTTAAGGTTGGAAGAAGAAAAGAAGTCCTATGAGGTATGCCAGATGGTGGAATCTGAAAGGGAAAATGGTGGAGTAGCTTAAGGATTAAGTAATATATGGAAATGAATGAAAATTGGAAGGAGATGTTAACTAGATGTGAAAGAGAGTAATTACTCTTTCAAGAAATACAACTAAAAAGATCTTAGGTTTTTTTAAAGGGTTTAGACGTAGTAAGATGAAAACTTGATATTGGAATAACAATGTACAAGAAAAGGTTAAGATCAAGAAGGTTGTCTATAAAGTTTTATTGGATAATAACACAGAATTAGAGAAAGAAATTAATACAAAAAGTTATACTGGCAAAAAAAGAGGCAAAGAAGATAGTCTGAGAAGCTAAAAATAGAGCTTATGAGAAATTATACCAATGATTAAAAACTAAAGATGGAGCAGAGGATATATTTAAGTTGACAAGAATTAGAGAACAGAAAGAGAGAGACTTAGATCAAATTTGTTGTATAAAAGATGAAGCAGGGCGAGTGCTTATGACTAAACATGACGTCAAAAGAAGATGACATAAATACTTATAGGCGAAGAGAGTCTTACTTGGCTAGTCAAGCTTTTTAATGTGATCCTTAAATTCGACAAAATTTCTAATAAGTGAAGACTTAGTATGTTAATTCCTCTTTACAAGAACAAAAGAGACATTTAAAAATGTAACAACTATAGAGGCATCAAATTACTTTGTCACACCATGAAGCTATGGGAGAAGGTGATCGAGAAGAGAGTGAGAAATGATGCACTTTTCTCGGAGAACCAATTTAATTTCATGCTAAGAAGTTCTACGATAGAAGGTTTACATCTCCTTAGAAGACTAATAAAATATTACATGAACAGAATTTAATTTTTATTAACCTAGAGAAGGCTTATGATAGGTGTCGAGGAAAATTATATGGAACTGTTTAGAAGTTAAAGGAGTATCTGTAACCTATATATGAATTATTAGGGATATGCATGAAAGTGTAAAGACTAGAGTAAGAACAATATGAGGAGATATATAACATTTTTTTTATTGATGTTGGCCTACACCAATGTTCCTCATTGAGCCCTTTTTTGTTTGCAATAGTGATGGATGAGTTCACTAAAAATATCCAAAGGGATGTACCTTGGTGTAAGTTGTTTGTTGATGACATTGTTTTAGTGGATGAGACAAAAAAGGGTGTCAATGTCAAGCTAGAACTAGAGGAATATGTTAGAGTTGAAAGACTTTAAATTAAGCAGGACTAAGATTGAGTATTTGAAGTGTAACTTTTCGGGCCATATGGTGGCTTCCGATATAGAGGTAAAAATTAGTTCAACAGTTATACTATAAAAAGAGTGTTTTAATTATCTAGCTATGTTCTATAAGGCAAACTACTGGCCCATCAAATAAATGCATAATCATAAGTTCATGGTTGTAGAAATGAGGATGCTCCGTTATATGTACAACTTTACTAGAAGAGATAAGGTTAGGAATGTAATGGTAAGAGACAAATTAAGGGTGACTAATATTAGTGAAAAATTAAGAGAGGCAAAGCTTAGGTGGTTCAGAGATATTAAAAGGAGACATAATATTCCAATGAGAAGATGTGAGAAGATTATACTTAAGGACTGTAAGAGGAAAAAAAAGAAGACTTAAAAAGAACCAAGGGAAATGATCAAGAATGATATAATTTTGTTGAAACTTGTCGAGGATGTAACCCTCAATAAAAAACTTTGGCATACTAAGATATAGGTAAAGAATCTCTTATAGAGAGATTATTTTCTTTATTATAGGTTTTTTAAACTGCTTCCTTTAAATCTTATGTTTCGTATTTAACCTAAACTTTTAATATCAGTGCTTTCCTCTTAATTATTTAGCTTAAATATTTTTCTACTTTGCCTAAACATTTTCATGTAATGATGTGTTTGTTTTATTTATTTACTTTTTTTTGTAGTTTGTGTATTTATTTACCTATTTTATCTTTTATTTTTATTCTTCACCTTGCTCTATATTTATTGTGTTACTTTTTTTATATTTTATTTGTATGTATGTATGCATTTATTTATTTATTACCATGTCTATTTTTATTTTTATTTTTATTATTTTAATATGTATTTTTATTGTTTTTATTTTATACATGTATATTATTTATTTAGTTATATATATATATATTTATGGAAAAAAATCTCTTTACTAATTACAAGTAAAACTAAATCTCTTTAGACTGCGTATTTGGGAGGGACATCTATTGTTGATGGTATATTTTCTGCAGAACAAAATTTGTGGGGTGAAACCTCAAATATTGGAAACTTATCAAGGCCCATCAACTTATAACAACAAAGTAACTCCTGAAATCAAACGGAGACCTTATGAATCAAATGGAAAATGATAGATTTCATCGGCACAGACACAGAGACCAACTTGGCCTGGAAACTTGAAACAGAGACTTAAGGGTGGTCAACGTGAACTCTCCGAAATACCCCTTCTACCCTTTGCCGTTGACTTCACAGAAAAATTTTAAGGATAGGCAGATAAGTAGATAAGAATCCAAATGTTTTTTTAACAGTGATACTTTCTCAACCACGATTAGAAACAAGCCTCATAGTAGTAGTACCTGGCCTGTATTGGAAAACCTTAAAAGAAAAATAATGCAAACATCTTCTTAGTCAGATGATGGGGAAGAAATTGAATAGCCAATACTTAATCGGAAGGCTACACTGTTCAATTGCATTCAGCGTTACACATTAATACCAGGCTCAAGATTTGATATTACATTTCCTTCGAGTTGGCTATCAGGTTTGGCCACTCAACACAAGTGCTACAACAACAGTCCCGTAGAACAAACAGAAGTTAAGTGGACTTTGGGGATCCCAAGTCCCAAGTAGTCCTTAGTAAGCACCATATCATCTAAATATCATATATATAGTTAAAATCTTGCGTTGGCTTGATCCCAAGTATGGAATATTGTACAGTCAACCTAAGAATTCTCTGTAAGAATGGTAAATTGGAACTCTGAAATGATCTCAATCCCCTGCTTTTCATTGGGTGTCTCCTAAACCTTCACTTCTGCTGATGCATCATGAAGCAATTCGTCCGGAGTAGCTGCAGGGTCTAAGTCCCAACACAAATCCGGAAATTTACCTTCTCCTTTAAGTGACCAAGATGGCACTTGGTGAGAAAAGCGAAACATCTCTCTCCTTGGAATCCATCGAATGGCATCCTTGTTAGTTTTTCTTTGGTATACTGTCTTGAAACCGGCCAACTTTATGAGCGGACTAATAGAAACTCCAAGCTCTTCGGTGTAATCATTAAGAACCTCCACCATCTCATACTGGTGCCTTACCTCATCTGGGGTTGATCTGTTCCAATCTGGTGACCAGTTCCGATAAACTGCCCAAATATCTCCACTTTTAGGAAATATCCTAACACAACCACCACGACCAGCTTTCTCACCTTTTAAAAGATGTGAGAAAATGTTCACTTGTTCAACAATATCAGAATTCCATGCTCTGAAGTGTCCACAAGATTTTGTAAAGCCAGAATCAATCCAATTCACTGAACCAAATTCACCATCTGTTTTTGAGTTCAAGTAAGTGATATAGACCTTGAAGGGTTGAAGTGAGACAACCTGACGGACTATACAGTACAAGCGAGGCATACCATCATCTTCATCATATATGGCCCATATTTGCTTTGATTGGAAGCACTCCTCTGATCTGTCGTTGTCAAAATCATGGAAGTCAGGGTCTGGGACTGTAATTGAGATTGGACCAGCTCGATTTGGCTTTATCTGACGAGCAGAAGCATCTGAACCTACTCGTTTAGGTGCCTCTCCTGCTTTTGTAGATTGATCATCTGCATTCTCTTTAACTGCTGCAGTAGCCAGCGTCATCTCTTCCAACTTCTTCCTGATGTCACTTCTTGCTTTCTCAATCAACAGCTTTCTCACATCAAAAGTAGGTATGGTTAAGCTACGTCTTGTTTGAAGTTCATTTGGCAGGGCAACCTTACTGTCATACTCAACCTTTGTGCTTTCAGGAGCTGATCTAAACTCTATAGCAGAATTTGCTCTTTTCTCCTCATTATCATTTCTAAAACTTGTTGCAACAGCAACCTTCCTTTTCTTTTCAGGTCTAACGACCTTCAAATTTGTGGATCCATTACATCCAGCAGATATATTTGAGTTTACAGTGTGGATAGCAGTTTTCATCGAATGCTTTTCATTGGTTGCATATTTAGCTTTTGCTCTTGCCTTGTTAACATTTCCATTAACTTGATATAAGGCATCGGCAGACACAGTTGTTGATCCATTATGAGAAACAACACCTGTTGAACTCCCAGGAAATGAACTCCACTGAAGTGATACATTTGAGGCATACTCATACCCATGTCCAGTATGTAATCCAGAGATCCCATTTCCAGTAAACAAAGTAGTCGTGGTGGGGACATATGTAACTCCATCGTATCCAAGAGCTCCATAGCCATCACCGGAAACATATGACCAGGGACTGTAAGGGAAAGAGCCATTAACTGGAGCCCTCCCAGTTTCCACAGCAATGAAAGCACCTCGACAGTTCTTACAAGAAAGCCTTTTATTAACATACTTCCGGAGATATTCATACTGAACTTTACAAGAAGTGCAAACAGTCCAAAACGTATCAAGTCTATGGGAGGTTGACAAATTGGAACAGTTTTTATAGCTTGCAACTCCTGCAGGATGAACTGATGCTAAGTTTGACTGAACAACACAAGAAGGCGCTTGTTTGTTTTTCTTGTGATCATAAGAGTTTCTCTTAAGACTATCTGATAACATAGTCCATGCTTCAGATACAAGTTTAAATGCGCCATCAGCTCCTATAGTTTTGTTCTTATCAGGGTGGAGAAGAACTGCCAACTTCCTGTACTGTTTTTTTACTGCATCTCTATCCACAGAAGGCTTCAAACCAAGAACTGAATAATAATCAACTTCACCATTGCATTTTGCCTCGGATGCTATATAGACATCAAAAGTTGCCAGCATCTGAGAAATTCCCTCCAATCCAGGACACAGGGTTTTAGCTTTCAAAGCATAACTCTTTGCACCGGTAAAGTCTCTTTCTGCAAACCTTTTCTCAGCAATCTCTTTTGCCCTAATGGCTTCCTCGATATTTGCTTCCATATGATTGCTCAAATTACACGCTCCGCCAAAATCTCAAAGCCTAAGCTATAACAAGTCCTGCATGTTTTGTGCTATGACGCTCACAATTCTCATATATGACCGCATTCTCCAATCTGCACATATTTGCAACATTACAGTTGGCGCCAATCGGTATGAAGCTTAAAAAAGTAACGGAATTAAAACCTTAATGACTAAGTCAAGATTGCATCGACATCGATTAAGGTCAGTAATACTAACAGAAAAGCCTTGAGATTTCAAATCTATTAAAGATTTGACTACTGACTTAAGGTCTTTGAACTCAGACCCTAGCTCACGGACGGAAATAAAAAGCTATACATCAAACTCATCGAACTAGATTAAATCAACCACATAGAAATAATGTATCGGGAGTTTTATCTCCTCACTTCCCCAACAAGGACAAGTAAAGATAGATCTTCTTATTCCATTTCTCGGTCCTTTTCTTAGATAACAAAAAGTGACAGTTCGTAAACCAAAAACCCATCTGCTTAAAAAGATAATACCCAGTTCACCCGAGGCATTGAAGCCCCAATTGTCCTAAATTATCAGTTCACGCAAATGCACATAGATCGAAACTCAACAAACCCTAGGTTAGCAATATAATTAACTCAAAACCCTCCACTGAAAGTAAGGGTTAAAGAAAAATCCAAGTGCACAAACAACAGCACTAATAACTTGACAAAATAAATAACGTTCCGTACCACAGATAAAAGGGACAAAGAACTCACTGAGATTTAAGCATGCAAGGTGGAAGTGAAGCAAGACCCAGATCGCCACGTGTACTTGAGAGCTCGAGAAAACCGAGATAGTGAGCCGACTTTGCGAATCTAAGTGAACTGCTAGACTTCCACACCCAGCAATAACATATACTAACTTTTTATCTTTTCGCTAATAGAAAAGAGGGAGGGAGAGAGAAAGAACGACCAAAGAAAGTAAAAACCAGTGTGACAGGGTCAAGGTTCAGGTCGGAAATTTTGGGTCAATCGGCGGCCAGGGACTAGAAGGTTCCCGTCGATCGCCGATCACGAATGTGGAGAAATTAAAAAATAAAATGATAATTTTCGGTAGAGGTAAACGGTGTTAATAGTATTTAATGGCGGATTGCTATACTGCAAAGGGTGCGTATTGCACGTATTTTGTTTAATTTTTTTTCTTATTTCTACAAAGTCGACCGTAATGTGATAAAATTATTCAAATAATGTTTTATGATATTCTAAACTTTGGAAAGTTAAGAAGTATCTTAAATTGAAATAGAAAGCACTTCATGAATTTTAAATCTTATTAAATGACAATTAAAATACATTAAATTGAAATAGAAAAATTATATAAGTTTAGTGCACTTTATGAATTTTAAATCTTATTAAATTACACTTCAAATTCCTAACAAGTTTTTAAATACATTCATTACCGACAAGCTTTTATGATATACAAAACCTAAAATCCCATTAAAAATAAGATTTGAAAATTCAAAATTTTTCATCTTGATAAATACTATTTATTTTTCTTGTGAAATTTAGTCATTAACTAATTGTAATGTAAACCAAATTGTTAAAGCTTTTGGGTTCAGAAGTTGAAATACCTACGGGTTGTGGCTCAGTTGGCTGTGCAGGCTGAGCATGTGAGAAGAGCTCTTGGGTTCGATCCTCACTAAACACACCCGCAGGGAGGGGCGAGGAGCCTTAATTGTGACGAAGCTCCGACCTGGATTAGTCGGCCCAGTGGGTTCGGATTGTTAGTAGTGTGCCCTAGGCCAATGGACATATGTGACTTTTGTACTAACATTATAACTTATTAATAATATATTATGAGGTATTCTTTTATATATGCA
>JANZXV010000009.1:7684946-7695562 GCA_027576455.1 Erythroxylum roigii
GATTGGTTTTAAAGATTTCTGATTTTCGAGTATGCTAGTTGATGCCATGTGTTAGATAGATTGCCATGCGTATATCGATTTGTTTTGTCCCAACATACCATTATCATAAGGTATGTACTTGGATGCCCTCAGGGTATTCGGGTATTTTCTTTATGGTAGTGGGATGTTGCACGGACTATGCCGGAGATAGAATTGATAGGAAGAGTACAAGTGGAGGTTGTCACTTTTTTGGACCAAACCTAGTTTCATGGTCGAGCAAGAGAGAAAGTTCATTCGCACTATCAATTGCCGAAGCCGAGTATATGTCTACTGCAAGTTGCTGTTCACAGACGTTATGGATCAAGTATCAGCTTGAAGATTATTCAGTTCAAAAAGAGGAGATTCCTATTTTCTGTGACAATACAAGCGCCATCAACTTATCAAAGAATCCAATTCAGCATTCAAGAGTGAAGCATATCGAAGTCAGACATCACTTCTTAAGGGACTACGTTCAAAGAAGGATCGTGAGTCTTCAGTTTGTGGAAACGAAGTTTCAGTGGGCAGATATCTTCACCAAACCACTAAGTGAAGAACGGTTTAAGGAGATTAGACGGAACCTCAACATGGTGATGATAAGTGACTAATCATCTGATATTTCATAAGCTACGTTAGTAGGGCGTAGAAGTTAACGACGTTAGCAACAGTGAGTTACAACTATTAACTTCTCCCACAAGGATGGTTTTGGAGGGAAAAAAGTCTCTTTACCTTGAGAAACTCACCTATTCTAGAACACACATTATAACCTCTAACCAGAGACCTTTGGAGTTTCTACCGAATACAGAAACTGTTCATTTTTCAAGCCCTCTCAGATTTCTGTAACCGTCCTTACCCTTTAGGAAGAACAAACCTGCTTATTCAGCTCTTAGCCACAGAAGAAGAAATGGAGCAAGCAATGGTCTATGGAAGATATGTAGATTTTAAATCCTTGAGGAGAAATAACCTGGATGTTGAACCAGAGATAGTGGCAGCAGGCTGGAGGAAATTTTTCCAAATCCGAGAACCCATATATCAAGAAGAAGTGTACGATTTCTGGATGAATGTGAAGCTGGTAGATAATGCTATTGTTTCTACAGCAGACAGAATATCCATCATTGTAACGATGGAGTCGATTGAGAAAGCTACTGAATGTCCATCTGCTGGAGAGAAGCTTATAAGCAAAGTGAGATGGATGACAAAGTTTAAGGTGAAAGAAGAAGAAGTCAATCGACAGCTATACGGAGAAAATGACCCCAACTGAAAGGAAGACGTCAAATCTGGTGCCAAAGGCGAGGGTCTTACAAGCAATTTTGTTTAATTGCATTTTACCTAGAGCTGGTTCAAGGCACTTGGTGACGACTTTGGACGAACAGTGCCTGTTCTATTTACTGAATTGCCAACCAATAGACCTACCTTTTCTGATTTTTCAGTATATGGTCAAGGCGATGAAGGAAACAAACAGTTACCCTTATGGTATGTTGCTGACTAGAATTTTCAGAGACTCTGGAATCCATCTAGACAGAGGAAACAGAGTAGTATACCATATCAAGAGTTCTATTAACTCATCAACTGTCGGGAAGATGGGCTTAAAGAATCTAGAGCATAGAGAAACAGATTCTCAGACTAAAGTAAGAACTACAGGGGAGCGTACTGTAAAGAAGTCTCCCATAAAGAGTTCTAAGTCTCAATCTAAGGAGACAAAACCCATAACCGATGTGAAGAAATCATCAGAGGAATTCGAGAAAGAGAAGATGATTTCTCGAAAAGAAACTAGTCGAGTTAGAGTTATAGAGGAAGGTGCTCTGAAAAGAAAAGGGGAAACACTCATGAGTGAAATTCTGAAACAAACAAGAAGGTCACCTAGAGTTCGAATCGTGCGACGGTAAGAAGGAAAGCAATCCAGAGAGTTGAATCAGGTAGAAAACTTTGAATTGCGAGCACCTAAAGCTACAAGATCTTTAGTCTCGATTTTAAGAGAAGATTCAGCCAAACAGGCTAAAGAGCTTCAAAGAAAAAGGAAATTGGAGTTTGAGAAGCAGAAGCATCAATCTCAAAAGACTCCAAGGCTGATTGAAGCTGGAAAACAAGAGAAAATTAGTCAGTCAAAAGGTACTCTTACTGCAGAGACAGTCTATCAGAAGAAGGCTACTTCCATTGCTGTTTTAAACGAGACAATCGTTCAGAAGATGGCTATTCCTACTACTGAAGAAGTTATTCCTACTATTTTTACAACTGAACAATTAGAAGAACTCAGTTTAATCCCAGTGAATACTTCTTCACAATCAGCAGAAGTTAGTCAGGTTCCTGTGACTACCTCACAACAATCAACAGAACCTATTTTGGAACAGGTGGATCCATCTCGACCTTTGACAAAAGAAGATTTGGAAATCAGAGTGACAGAGGTGGTTCATCTTGTAAAGAAGAAGAGTACGTCGAT
The DNA here is from genome assembly GCA_027576455.1 of Erythroxylum roigii. Taxonomy (NCBI): domain Eukaryota; kingdom Viridiplantae; phylum Streptophyta; class Magnoliopsida; order Malpighiales; family Erythroxylaceae; genus Erythroxylum; species Erythroxylum roigii. The sequence continues at coordinate 7,687,399 of JANZXV010000009.1, forward strand.
AATCATCAAAGAAGTACCGAGAAGAGAAGTGAAGGTACATTTCCAACCTATTCCTTTGAATAGCTGCACATCGCATCTGTTGAGTGAAGATGAGAAGAGCTTCTATGAGCATTTGAAAATCATCGGAAAGAAACCATATCCAACATAGATGACAAACCAACCGCACACACTTTTCCAAATCATAGAGGATACTGTGATAAAGGTTGTGCCTGACATCCAACCAAAGCGTCCAATAGAGCGCAATGATGATAAGGGAAAGATGAAGTTATACCTAGAACCTGTAATGAATGATCTAACAACAGATCAAATTGCAGAAGAAGTGCGTCTTATAGATGAAGCATGCTATGAAGTAGGGTATGTAGAGAAGAAGAGGATGGAAAAATTAATCTCTCATCACATTTCAGATGATCAGGAACAAGTGGAAGTCATTCGATGATAAATTATATTGGTCCAGTAGGGGGAAAATTGATGAAGGGAAAGTTCAAAACAATAAGGATTGGAGATATGACGTGCATAACTGAGGCCATTGTACAGGCAATTCTTCGTCCAAGGACATTATGGCAGATAACATCAATGGAGGAAATCCTACCCTTGCTTGGAAGACCAGCTCGAAGACTACCAGTTCCTGATGACTTAGTGAAGTGAATCACACGTTAGTATAATGATAATCAAATACACAAGAAGGGGGTTGAATTGTGTAAACTTTTTCCGTTAATCCCTTCTAAATAAAACTTGTTCAGTTCAGAATTACGATAACTTTCGTTTGTGAATGATTTTTTAAAAATTTGCGTATGTAAGAAATCAAAATCACAGTAATCTAATAGTGAGAGGGTTGAGAGAATTTGACACAGTAATTTTTATACTGGTTCACCCCAAACCATGGGCTACGTCTAGTCCTCAGATATCCTTCTAAATTTCACTATCTCTCAAAAGGTTTACAAGTATTCTTTTGCTGAGCCTCTTCAGGTCTCTTTACAGTCAGTATTCTTTTACAATTAGCCTCCTCAGGTTATCTGCAACACTTTCAAACTTGAAAGATATATAGAGCTTTTTACAAAATTATTGCTCTAACAATGACCGCACAGTATTCTCTCTCCTGAGTTCAACAGTATACGAATATGTATCTCTCGGGCGTAATATCTCTTCGTTTCCGTGTGTGTTCTTCAACTCCGACTCCTTATTTATAGTTGAGTCTTTAACTGCTTCTTGAATAACTGTTTCTTGATTCTTGAAAGAAATGGTTAGTCAGTTGAAATCTATAACTTCCTCAGACTGATACTTTCATCTGCTTTTCGCTTCCGTCTTCTTTTCTATCGTCTGATTTTTCGTTATGCTTCTGTCTAATTTTGTAAAGCGTCCGTTTGCTTTTTGCTAATCTTCCGTCTGACTTTGTAAAGCGTCCGTCTGCTTTTCTCCATCTGATTTTCTTCTGTCTGAATTTCGTAAAGCTTCTGTCTGCTTTTCTTCCGTCTGACTTTCTTCTGTCTGAATTTCATAAAGCTTTTGTCTGCTTTTCTTCCGTCTGACTTTCTTCTGTCTGAATTTCGTAAAGCTTCTGTCTGATTTTTGTTAAGGTATATTTCATCTTCTTTTTCATTTATCTGATCTTTGTTTGTCATCAAAATTATTCAACTTCGTAAAGTCAGTTTTGACTTAACAATCTATACTGCAAATATACAAATTGGATCCTATAGTATAAAAAGTATCGTCCTTATAAGGATTGTATTAGTCACCTAACAATTCTTGTAACAACTTGTTTAAGTTAAAAAAAATGTGATGAAATAACTAAGAACAAACCAAAAATAAAAGAAATAATGATTGAATGATGAAACAAGAAGCAGTGAAACAATTGATTAATCAATGATGAAAACTTAGGAATTTCTTTTATCCTTATTTATTTTCACTTCACCTTGTTGATTTAATCATACTTAAATCCTAATATCTAATAATTATGATCACCCTCTCTAGAGATCTATCCAAGTAATCCTAATTAAATAGATAGAAATTAAATTGTGAACTCTTGATCTATCAAAACTCTTCCTAGCTATCTTATCAAATTTGAAGGAATTTTATAGGTAACTAGTAAACAATTAAGAGCTCTCTTTAATTGCCTATTAATTTGATGTTTATAGGTCTATTATGATATTATCTCTTACTATGCAACACAACACAAATAATTTAACCTAATATCTTGATTCAAATTGAATATAAGCAAAACAAAACATCATAAAATGTATTTAAAATCATGTTAAGAATGTAAAAGTTCAACAAATAATTCAAGAGTAATTCCTAATTCAAATTTAGCAATCTATATCTAAGACTACATATCCCAAATTGTTCATCATCAATATTTAATAACAAGAAAAGAGTAGACGTTTGAAATCTGGATGCCTTCTCTTCTTTTGCCTTGAGTTGGAAAATTCTACAGCTTGTGCTCTTCTAGAATTTCCTCTCTTTGATCTCCTCTTGGTGTTTCCCACCAACCTCTTTTATGTTTTCTTTGTTTTAAAATTTTTGTTATCCTTTAAGGCTCTTTTTGGGGTTTTCCTATTTGTTTTGTTTCAAAAATAGCTCTAAAATATAAAAATATAAAAATCTCATAACCTGGAAAGGCTGAGATTAGCTTGATCATTCATGTAAAAATCTTTCAACCAGAAAAAGTTAAAATTTGCATGAACATTCAAGTTGCATAATCATGCATCCTCTTGCACCACCTTTTTATCAACATCATATATATGATGCATTATCATGATAGAGGCTTCACCAAGCATCTGATTGCCCTCTTGCATGATTATGCATTATGCAAGAACATGCCATGTATAAAGAAATGTGTATAAAGAAATATTAAGATGATTTATAAAGAAATTTTGGCTATGTAAATTCCTAACCAAAACTATGATTATGATAAGGAAATATACCCACAAAAGTTCCTTCCTATATTAATATTTTTTGTATCCAGGATGCCTTATCTAAAGATTAAGATTATAATATATGAATATACTTGTGCAGAGGTAAGAGAAAGAGAAATAGACAAATATTGAGATGATGGAGAAAGAAAATTTGACGAAGAAAATTCCTCATAAAATATACGATTATGACATGGAATATAAACCCACTAAAGTTGTTTCCTCTGTTGCTTAGTATTTTTGTCTTTTTGGTATCTCATTTAAAGATTTACATTAAGATACATAAGTATATTGTTTATAAGCGAGCAAAAGGTAAACATATAATAATGAGATCATGGAGAAAGGGATTTTAGTTGTGTAAATATCTTATTATAATTATGATTATGATAAGGAATATATACCTACTAAAGTTTCTTCCTCTATTACTTGATTTTTTTGTCCATGATGTCTCCTCTCAAACAATAAAAATATTGAGATAACACAAAAGGAACTTTGGCGGGGTAAATTGTTAATGAAACTATGATCTAAGTAAAGGAATATATAACCACCAAAGTTTCTTTTCTTATTAGTCAATTTTTTAATGTCCATGTTGTCGCCTCTAAAGATCAATTTTATTATATACTAATATATTTTTATAGATATTTAATATAAAGATTTGTGTTATTTATTCTTTTATATAGTAGTATTAATTGACTTGTGAAAATGTTTTTGATTTTGTATGATACATTACTTATGAATGCCTTAATGTTATCTTTTTTCTCTATTCTTATATATATGGTTCTAAATGTGAACAAGTGATGATTATTCGACTGACTGGTGAGAATGATTTGCTAATGTACACCATGTTCCAAATTATATTAGTTATATTCCTAATGTTAAAGATGTGCCATTACTGAAGAAAACTCTTATATGATTTTTTATTAGAAGTTTAATAACAATTGATTACACCATTCCCAACATTGTCCTTTTAATATTAATTTTAGTGGTGATAATATTGGTTTTTCCCAAACAAACTATATAGAAGCTTAAGGAAGGTTCTGCGTATATGCCATATGTGTTAACATTATAATATATTGAGTACTCATTTATTAACCTTCTTAAAAATGATAAATGAACTCTTAAGGTTGAGATATAGAAGCTACCTTTGTAAAGAACAATTCCATTGGTCATTTCATAAGATATTTTTGCTGCTCATCCAAAAAAACCATCTTACCATATGGTATAACTTTTATTGATAGATTATAAAAGGAGGAAAGTGTTTAGGATCATGTTTCACTATGATTTACCATTGAAAGTTATTAAGATAATAATTGCATCCTATTGTATTAGTATGGTTATTATTGATATTGATATTTAATATATTATAAAAAATATTGATTATTTTAAGTATCCAATAATGATGATTATGTTGGTTTTTATTCCTTCATAGGCACACTATCCTTAGTTTTTCCTATGTCGAGCCTTAGTGTCCTTATTAGGATCTTCCATAATTTCATTTAGAGAATAAAGAGCCTCTCAATGTTTTGATATACATTATATTTTAGTACTTTAAATTTCAGAAGTATTGCCATTCATATCCTTACTTTAATTGAATTTTATGAAAATATTCATAAGTTATGCAGTAATTTCCCTTAAACATATAGTTCCTATTAAATTGATTGATGAGGACTAATTATTTTATTTAGAAGTATTTATTTACAAATATCAATAGCAATCTACTATGTTAAACAAAAACTATCTACAAATTAACAATCTTAACCATTTTTCTAATAATCTTAAACTAAATTCATGAAGTTTGACATCCTTATTAGGAATTGATGCAACTAGTCTTTAGACAAGTCATTAAAGTTCATTTAAGCTAAGTAACATGCAATGTCAAATTTGACCCAAGCCCATTTGATATTAATCCAATTGAACCTTCATAAAATTCATATGATTTTGTTACATTAGTGTTTGAGCTATAATCAAATTCCTTATCATTACAACCATTTTCCTAAAACTGATTCAATAAAAAATAATATTTAACTTGCTTTTATATGTTATAATGCAACCCATGTGATGAGAATATCATCAAAGCATAATGCTCACAAGTGGAAGAACATAATTTATTTCTTTATTGATTATTGTGCTTAATTTTGTTTGAAAAAGTACAAGAAAACTAAAAAAACATAAAATAGAAACATGTGTATATATTCATTTCATTAAGACTTTGGATGCAAACCAACACTGGTTTAAATAAGAAAAAATCTCCGATTTGAATGTTTAAATTCAAATGTAGATAAGAATATTGATCTTTTTTTATTGTTATACAAAAAATCATGTTCACTTTCATTATTGTGCATACCACATTTCAATTTCTCATTGATAATTATTTAGGTATCTAAGAGCTCTAAAGTCTATTTATACTTGAAAGATAATTTCTTCCTTTTCAAACTCATAAACTCTAGACCTTAACTAACACATCATTTGAAATGCCAACATCATAATCTTCTTTATTATCATAAGAATTTAAAGAAGAGGTTATATATATGTCATAAAATAAATACTTGTCACCATGCTTTTCAAATTCCTCACTTTTCAAGCTAGTACTATCATCATATATGGCCTTAAGTGCTTTCTTCTTCTTCTTTAAATGTTTTTCCCTCTTACCTTTTAAGAACATCTTGAATTTATTTATGATGAGCTTTATATCATTCTTATCACTTTCACTTGTAGAGGTCTCCTTATTATCGATTTTCTCATTTTTAGAGACTTTAAACACCACACCTCTTTTTTTGGAGTCACTTCTACTTTAGGTAATTCATTCATCCACTTCTCATAACTTAGGAGTGATATAACTAGCTCTTTTAATAACATAGTGCTTAAATCTTTAACTTCTTATATAGCTATCACCTTTTCCTCCTAAGACAATGGCAAAGATCTACGAAATTTTGTCACCAATTTAAGACAAGTAAAAGAATTATCAAGACCTTTAAGATTATTAATGATATAAATGAAGCGAGTATATATATTAGAAATTGACTCAATTTCTTTGTATGAAATAGCTCATATTAATGCAATAATAAGCTTGTTTTACTCTCTTTTACTTAAGCAATGTCCCTATATGTGATTTCAAGTGTGTGCCATATCTCATGGGTAGTTTCACATATGAAAATCCTATTAAATTTGTTTCTACCAAGAGAAAAAAATATTCACCACTTTTTTATTAAAAGCTATGAATCTCTTATAATTATCGCCCCATTCACTTTTATCCTTTAGTAACTTGATTCTATGTCATCATTTATTTTTGTTAAGTACTTTATTTTAGTTTAATGTTATGTTCAATTCTTTTATTTTATTTTGTTTGCTTCTTATTAGTTATTTTTATAAGGTATAATTAAATTTTAGATGTCGATTGTATTTACCATAGACAATAAGTGACATATAAGGGTAGACCAATTTCTTTCCCTTTCTATTTCATCCCTCTTTTAATATTTTTATTGTCCTTAAGTTCTAAATTTAGTGTTTATTTTTTTATGTTGAGGATAATGTACATCTTAGGTATGGAAAGGGATATATTTATTTTAAGGCCTAGTATATTTAACCTTGGTGAATTAATGTCATCCTAATTAGCATAATAAGCAACGATTATGCAATTATTTACATTGAAAGAAGAATAATTAAGAAGTTTATTTGAATTTTGATTAATTTTGTGATTTAATTAGTTTACGAAAATATATAGGATCATTAAAAACTAAAGTTGTTTTACTTTGATCCAATTATTTGAAAATGGTTGTTTAATATTCATAGTGACACTTTTGTATATCTTAGACATATTTTGAGGTAGAAAGTGAATTCATTTTCTAACTTAAAATATGTCTAAGTACTCAAAATATGTCTAACAAAATCTTACTTAAACATATTTTGAGTTAGAAAGTGAATTCATTTTCAAGAATTTTAGCTTCTTACCAAAAAAACAAAAGTGTGTGAATAAATGAGAGTAAATAATTTCACTTTGTTGGCTTTAATCTAAGTAATAAGATTTAAAGTTCAAGAGTGGTGTTGGTAACAATTTAATTACCGACCTAACTGAGTAACCAAGAGTATTCATGATAAGGTATTTACTTTTACGTAACAAGGTTAAGTGACTTTTCAGTCAAGCCTTTAATTCTCTTTCATTATTTTAATAATATGTGTTATTATTTTTTGCTAGTTTAGGTTATTAAAATGTTTGAAAATGAAAGCTTTTTGCTCATTTTTGCCTACTTTATACATTAGTTAAAAGTATATAAAATAAATTGATGTTTGAAGGATTGTATGATTGAATTGAATTGATTAATGATTTAATGGAAGTATCTAAGTACCTAATTATTTGATGAATAATGTAATTGAATAGATGATGAATTGTTTTGGCTTATGTAATTAATGTTTTGTATTTTTTACTGTAATTACAACTTGTTTAAGTTAAAAGTTAATGAATTTTTTTTGTTTTAAGATAAGCAAAAGTTTAACTGTGAGGGGTATGTTTGTGCATGAAAATGCACATATTTTCTTAATTTTTTTTCTTAATTTTGATGTTAACTTACATTATTTTATTTAGTTATTAAAATTTTTCAGTAATTATGATAAACTGTCATTTGGATGAGATCATTAAATATTGAAGGCTATTTCAAGTAAAATATATGAAGAAAAACATAATTTTTAGAGGAAAATGATCTAGTCCTGGTTCAGCCAGATTTGGCTGATCCATAACCTCGTGGTTTTGATCCATACGTTTGTGAATTCTTGGCTGCCGCTTTCCTGCAAAACAAACAAAAGACTCTCCGGGGGTTGTTTCCCGGAAGGTCCCTCCGACGCTCAAGTCAGTGTTTTTGGAGAATTTCGTTTTTTGAGAGCCAAGAGACGACTAGGGTTTTTTGTTTCGTACCTTAATCACGGTGAATAATACCTTATATACGTTGTTGGTTATGTCTAGGTTTAGATCTCTACGTGAATTGTTGTGTTTGCATGGAGTCGATCTCTTACTACCGGGCCGCCAGAGCATGGGCTTGAAGTTGGATCCTTCTAGGCCGGGCCTTATGAGGTCGACCCAACCATAAGCCCCCCTACTCCTCGATTCTGATCGAAGAGAAGGATCGAAGGAGTACATGAAGATTGTGCGGCCTAATGGTGCGGGCTGCTAAGAAACAAAACAGGTCGGTCAGTGTCGGTGATAAACGCAAGTGCACGTTTCTATCGTCAAGTAGTAAAAATATCGATCCCACAGAGACCAAATTAGT
>JANZXV010000009.1:7772915-7791281 GCA_027576455.1 Erythroxylum roigii
GCATTCTTTCGAACCCGTTTGTTGCTTCCGATTCGTTTTAGTTTCGCTTCGAAATCTGATTCTTCAATTTCGCTTATAATTGTGTTTCCGCTTCCGTTCTTTCGGTTTGATTTCCGATCCGTTTGTTTGATTCGATATTGTTCGCTTTGTTTTTATTTTCCGTTCCAGTTTTTTGATTGGGGTCCGGTTTCGAGATCGAGTCTCAACAAGTAGTCTAGTGGAAAACTTCAGATCTAATTAGAGTTTGGATAAATTGTGAATTGAGAAATTGTAATTTTTCATAATTTGATTAGAGTTTATAATTTAGGGCTATTGGTTATAACTCGAGAGAGACTAATCAATCATAAGATCATCTAGGACCAATAATCTGACAATTCATAATTAATTATATTAGTGTTCAAGATAAGTAAAAATTCCCCTTTCTCTCAATTGGTAGTTCTTTACGTTGATTCTTGATGTGTGTGTTGCAATTTGCTGATTTGTTAATATTTTGTGATTAATTCTTGAATTAAGTTGTTTGATTAAATCAATTGATTTAATTGCATCATTGTTTTAGTTTAGTTAAATTTGAATTTCTACGATTAGTTTTATCCTTAAATTTTAGAATTAGATTAACCCTCATTATAGGATCGACACCTTAAATACTACGCGAATAACCCATATATTTGTAGAATATCAATGTCAAAATATTAAGACTATATATATCAGAAAACCACGGTCAGGCAAGAAGAACACGCCAAAGCCAAGTATGTCTTTAGTTTATAGCTTATTTTCTGGGTTTTTAAAAAATAATGAATCTGTATTTTTATTAATGCTTGTCGTACACTAATGAGGCTTAATCCCAATTGTTTTCTTCTTTCTTCTAATACGTGTGTTCATGCTTGTCGTCCACTAAGGAGGTTTTTGTATTGATGTCGCTGTAAAAATCTGAATCAAAATATAATTTAATCCTTTTATTTATGATTCTTATGGTGAATGAAATGTGCTAAAGATGTGTTTAATTTTTAAATATGGGCAGAGTGTAGAGTTTACTATAAGAATTGGGCTTGGATCAATCATTGTCCAAATAATTGAATAGTTGACTCTTACCACTTATAAACTTTTTAACATCTTCATATCTAAGTAATACAGGACACTTTAACAAAATGCTTTCATTCCATTTCTTTCTTCCTCTTTGAACCTCACCCGACTCCATGCATGCATGCATGGCTGAAGCACCTACCGGCATATGATATGATTAAAACAAAACGACACCGATCTCGAGGCACCCATAGTATAATATATGTATTTTACAATTATGCTGTAAAGGTTGCCAGGCCTGAGAAAAATTGCAGGCCGGACTTTAAAAACCCAAAATTTGTACAGTTCGAATTTTGAAAAAGAATTTGCACTCAACAACAAAGTTCATCTCCTTTTCTTCTCGGAGAACCCCGTCAGCTTTCAATCATCTTCGATCCGTAACAATCTCTTTCGTTCTTCTTTTTAATTTTCATCACGCACATTCACGTGTCTCTTCTGGGTCGTTCTTCGTTTTTCTTGAATCTGTAGATTTTGTACAAAGTTTGGGTCTTTTGGTTCCTATTTTTCTCGTGGGCTTGGACCTATGATCTTCTTGGTTTTTTTGAGGTATTTCAATTTGTGTTCAGATACATTTTAGGGTTGTGCCATTTGGGGTTGCTGGTTATACATGAGATAGGTCAATAACTTGTTATGTTTCCCTACGCATTTGTGTTTGTCATTTTTTTTTTTTTTTGCACTAACAGAGTCTGTTTATTGAATTTGTGGCGGGGAAGAGGATTGTTGAATTGGGATTTGTTTTTCTTTTTTTCCCCCTTTTCCTCGTTCTTGATCGCCTCAAGTTTTTGTTTTTGTTTTTTGGGGTCTAATTTCATTTTTCCATTTGCCGTAGAGGAAGAAAGTATTTTTGAAGTTCTTAGTTTAGGCTTTTGCTCTTGTTTGGAAAGTTGCTACTTTTCTTTCTTTCTTTTCACAGTCACTTGTTTGTTTTAATGCTTAGTTTGACCATGTTTCCTTCATTTGCTTCAATTTCTTGCAGGCTTTGTCAGGAATTCCTTTTAGTACCTGGTATTACATTTTTAAAAGTTGATTATGGCGGAATCAAGCTCAGTTGATGTAATTCTCGAATATTTACAAAAGAATGGCTTCACAAGAGCTGAGGCGGCATTGCGCAGTGAGCTCGGTAGCCGTCCTGATTTGAAAGGGTTCCTCCAAAAGCTAAGCATCGATGACAAAGACTCATGGAAGTTAGTGGAAGATGAGAACGGGAACAAATGTGTAAGTGAGAAGCAGGGATCAAGTTCACAAAACAGTGGTGAAATTTCCAAAGAACTTATTGTAAAAGAGATAGAATGTGGAACTGGTAAAAATGGCTTTAGAACAAAATGGCAAACATCTGCTTCTATTGGGGAACGGGATAGCAAACCTAATGAAGAAATTGGAGTAATTGATTCTGAGGATACTGTTCTTGATTTATATTCATGGAATTTTAAACCTACTAATGGTTCTTCTGGTGCTTATCAAAATGACGGAGGTACTCGTGCCCCTAACTTCTCTGTTAAAACAAATATGAAAACTGGAGAAGTTAAATTTTCCAGTGAAAAAAGAAGTTCTTGGATTGGAAATGCTAGTACCAGTACTAGTAATCCCAATGTGGAATTGAAATATGAAAGGGCTGAATCAAAGGAACTTGACCAGCAACATAAGACTACTCTTGCATCGTCGACAGATGTCATATGGTCTAGAGGGGAGGTGCCTACAAGTTCTACAGATTTATGGAAAGACTGTTCTGTCAAGACTGTTTTCCCGTTCCCTAAAGTGGACGAGTCAACCAGTTATGATACAAATAGTCCTTTCGAGAAAAAGGAAGGAAGGAGAAAAGCAGATAATAGCGAAGTTAGAGTGGCTATCAAAGAGCAGGTGGATGAGGTTGGAAGAGCTTTGTACTTGAGAAAGTCACAAGGTAGTAGCGAGCCAATAAATTTGAGCAGTTTTGATTTTCCACTTGCATCTGATAACACGAGGGAAGAATTTCCTAGACTTCCTCCTGTGAAACTCAAGTCAGAGGAGAAGTTAATGAATGTCAATTGGCAGGAAAAGTTTGAGCGTGAGGGGCCAGGGGTAAAGCTTGGCACTGCTGATAATGCTTTGTTCATAGGGTCATATCTTGACGTCCCTGTTGGACAAGAAATCAGCTCTTCAGGTCAGTGGACTTTAGTTTCGACTTATTTCTTTTTCATTGTCTTACTGTGACAAAACTTATGTTTTTTTTACTCCTTTACACTTGGGGATGCAAATAATGGATTTTAGAACAAAATATAGGGAAAATCAGTTGTCATCCATCATTATTGAATCTCTTTTAACATCTAAGATCTAGCTATCACAAGCTGTTAGAAGTGATAATTCTTATTTTGTGTTGAAGGTGGCCAACTTGTTTAATTAGCCTCTTTAGGCTCCTGTGATCTTGTGCTTTAGAACTACTGCAGCCTTGTTCTTGAATTTATGGAAAGGGAACTTAAAGCCTTTTAGGGTCTCTTTTGTGCATTTGATTTGAGCGTAAAATATTGTAGAACTACCGTGGTCTTGTGCTTTAGCATTACTGCAGCCTTGTTCTTGTATTTATGGAAAATGAACTTAAATACTTCTAAGGTCTCTTTTGTGCACATGACTGAAGCATAAAATATTGTAGAATATAATAGCATTTGATACAACTTTTGTTCGAGACAGACAGTGGATGATATGGTTATGTTACTATATTAGCTTGATTTGATTAGTAAGACAAAATTATGTAAATTTTGAGTGTGCAAAAATGATAAAAACTTGTTTTCAAATGAGCTAATAAACAAGCTTTAAATGACCTTGTAAACAAGTCTTTAGATGAGTTTATATTCTAGTTCTAGTTAAATTTGCAAATGAATTGTTCATGGTCCTAAGTTAGTCGAGTACAGCTTGCTTATTAAGGAAGCCTTAACTAGAGCACAAGTCACCCCTTTATGTATATGTATGAATTGAACACCGAGCAATTGGTGATGGCTCAAATGAGATGTGGTTGTCATTAATAGTTAATTGTTGTCAGCATTTTTGGGTGATGATGGTTGGCAAAATTTTTTTAAAAAAAAAGTTTAAAGCTTAATTCTTTCTGTTTTAGTGTACTAAGGAAGCAGTTGCCTTTTCATTATCCATTTGGCTTGCTTGGATAAGCACAAGTTATTGCATGGAGAAGTGACAGAAATAATTGGACTTGAAGAGCAAGCAAGTTACCTGCTCAATTGTTTCATAATTGTAGGATAAGGAGAATTGTCTTTCTTGTCTTGTTTGTTGTGTAGATCCTTTTCTACCCATACCTACTCTTCAAGAGTTTAAGACATTTGTGAAGTCAGGTGATCATCATGTTGGATGGGATTTTGTATCATGAAGCAAAGGCATTTTATTGCCTTCTTTATGGAGATCTGTCTACGAGAACATTTTCAACTTATAGGCAGTCAGTGCTGGATTATCTTGTTTCTAATGACTGTTTATCATGAGATTTTAGTCTATGTTTATGTGTCATGCATTCCCTCTTTGATCATGGTTTTTTATTATGTAAAGTGGTGTTATATTATGTTTGTTTCATTGATTAATGTGGTGAAGGTTGTGCATTTGCTGATATATCTGAGACTGGTAGGGATAATTAAATGGGTAATTTGGACTTATGTCTTAGCTTGTAGTAGGATTAGTCATTAAGCCTAATAGCAATTTTGGATGGAGGCAAATAATAGTTTATTCTTTAAAAATCAAACTTTTGGCATATGTTTGAATATATGACTCGCTGATAATTATGCATTCCTGTCTGGTTCTCTGAGTCAATCTATGGGGGAGAGAGTTATGGATAGTTTTAGGTTTTAATTAACAAGTGGATGGTTAAGGGCTCGAAAAGGATGTTTGGAGCATTTTCCGTAATGATTAGCATTTGTTGTCAAATTCCTGCTAGTAGTTGAAGAAGGAAATCAGGAATATGAACATGGGTGATAACTTCACTTATGAGATGAAGGCAATCATAACTTGCATAAATCTTAGTGAACATGTAAATTCCTTGAATGCCCTTTCTCCTTAAGTGATGAGATACAGAACAAGTGCAATTATTACTGCAACTTGGAACTTTTATCATCCTAAATAGGCTTCACACACAGAATTATTATAGCATATTCTTATTTTATCTCTGAATTATGGTCTAGCTGCAAAGCGGATTGCAGGAGGCAGCTGGTTATCTGTAAGTCAGGGAATTGCAGAGGATACATCTGATCTGGTTTCTGGTTTTGCTACTGTTGGTGATGGGATAAGTGAATCCATAGACTATCCAAATGAATATTGGGATTCTGATGAATATGATGATGATGATGATGATGGCTACACAAGACAACCTATTGATGATGAGACTTGGTTTCTGGCTCATGAAATTGATTATCCAAGTGATAATGAGAAAGGAACAGGGCATGGAAGTGTTCCAGACCCACAGGAAAAAGATCCAAGAAAAGATGATGATGATCAATCTTTTGCTGAGGAAGATTCATACTTCTCTGGTGAACAATACTTTCAAGGAAAGTCTGTTGAACCACTTACAGTGTCAGATGATCCAGTAGGTTTGTCAGTGACTGAAATGTATAAGAGGACCAATGAGAGTGATTTAATGTCTCAATATGATGGACAATTGCTGGATGATGAAGAGGTAAATTTGATGCGTGCAGAACCTGTATGGCAAGGATTTGTCTCTCAGACAGATGAACTTGTCATGTTAGGGGGTGGAAAGATCCTGAATGAATGTGGAGGGGCACGACTGCATGATATTTGTATGGATGATGATCATCGTGGCTCAGTGAGATCTATTGGTGTAGGTATTAACAGTGATGCTGCTGATATTGGCAGTGAAGTACAGGAAAGTTTGGTTGGTGGAAGCAGCGAGAGGGATCTAGAATATTTTCATGATCACGATGTTCGAACTGGTGGATTTAGACATTCTCACCTTGACTCAGAGAAGAAGTATGTTGATAAATTAAACAGGGATAAAAAGAGAATCTCTAAACAAAATTATAAACAAGTGGTTGAGAGTGACAAAGTTGCTTCTACTCAAGTGAAAAATCATACTGATGTGGGATTTTCTTTCCCTCCACCACTGATCGATGGACAAGTGATGCAGGCTGGATCTAGTAAATCCTTGTGGTCAAACAACTGTGATGCAGTTATTGATGATGAAACTAATGAGTGTTTGAATGCTTTGACGGGAAATAATGACATGCTTGCCTCATGGAAGCGGAAGAGTAGTGATTCCTCAACTGTAAAAAGTTCCAGGGGTGAAATGAATACCAATACTATTAGATCTGCCGATTCTTCTCCATCTTCACTCTCAAATTATGGCTATGCAGAACAAGAGCATGACAAGAAGAAAGATGATGAGAAAACTGGCAGTGTGATGGAAGATCCTGGAGCATCACTTGATGATAAAGAGGCTGCTGCTGTTCAAGAGCAAGTGAGCCAAATCAAAGCTCAGGAGGAGGAATTCGAAACTTTCAACCTTAAAATTGTGCACAGGAAAAACAAGTATCCTCTTTAGACTTATTTCCTTGAAATGATAAATTGCTTATTTCTATATGTTATCACAAATTTATGCTGTTGGCCATGATAAAAATTGTGTCAATTGCAATACTAATCTCTCACCTCTACCCTTTATCTGTGTATGCTTTATGCTTTTTAGTAATTGTTAGAGGTGTTATACCTCCAAGGTAGGACTAGTAATATTTTGTAAAACATGCTCCTTACCCAAATTTACTTTGTGAAAGAGGTGCCATGCTGAATTATAACCTCTACAATTTTTATACCTCTGGGCTAACACTAGTATATTTGGTAAAAACATGCTCCTTACCCTCGTTTACTTTGTGAAAGAGCTACCATGCTGAGTGATGACCCCGAAAAGTCTTAGCAACTCTGGAATTCTTTTTCTTTTATCAGTATTATGCTTTTTAATGAGTTATGCTTATCAGTGTGGTTTTCTGTTGCACTCTTCATGCGTCAGACATTTGTTTAGCTTATGTCATTTATGTGACATATTCAAGATAAAAAGTTGTTTTCGGTCTCTTCTTCTCCCTGGATTTTGCTATCTTACTCTTGGCCTTACTTTGAAGTTGAATTTTAATTTTAAAGTGTTGTATTAATTTTCCAGAACTGGTTTTGAGGAGGACAAGAACTTCCATGTTGTTTTGAATTCTGTAATAGCTGGCCGCTATCACGTGACTGAGTATCTTGGATCTGCGGCATTCAGTAAAGCTATACAAGCACATGACCTCCACACAGGCATGGATGTCTGTGTCAAAATTATAAAGAACAACAAGGACTTCTTTGATCAGAGTCTCGATGAGATAAAACTTCTCAAGTATATCAACAAGCATGATCCGGCTGACAAGTACCATATTCTTAGATTGTACGATTATTTTTATTACCGAGTAAGTTCTCTTTACCTATATCATTAATTTTGTATCAGTTTATTGCTACAGTTAGAAAGAAAACTAAATGGCTAATTTATTTATGTTTCGAAGATATATATAAGTACACCTGTTAGTTAGAGTGCGAATTTGTTAAATTGTGGTCCATGCTTTGAACGATAACATAATTCACAGTTTGTAAGCTTGTATAGCATTCCGAAGATTGTTCAAAGGTTGATATAAAGTGAATATTGGTTCCAATTTTCTTGTTTACTGTTTTAAACTTTAGAACTTAGATTTCAATTACGGTTTGGGTGTTTTGATAATTATGTTGGCTCAATATGTGTCCTGTCTTGCTAACTTTTTTTGTTTTTAAGTTTTAAGTTGGACGTGGTTTTAACTCATTGAAACATGCTGCATTATTTACTCAGCTTTCTTGTCTTTATGCAGGAACATTTGTTGATTGTTTGTGAACTTCTCAAGGCAAACTTATACGAATTCCATAAGTTCAATAGGGAATCAGGAGGGGAAGTTTATTTTACAATGCCAAGATTGCAGGTTTGTGGGTCCATGTTTCTGTTCTTATTGTGTTTACCAAACATGAATGACCTTCATTTGTGTCCTTCATGCAGTCAATTACGATTCAGTGTTTGGAGGCTCTACAATTTTTACATAATCTTGGCCTTATACACTGTGATTTGAAACCTGAGAATATATTGGTGAAAAGTTATAGCAGATGTGAGGTAAAAGTCATTGATCTTGGGAGTAGCTGTTTTGAAACAGACCACCTTTGCTCATATGTACAATCGAGATCCTATCGAGCACCAGAAGTCATTCTGGGGCTTCCATATGATAAGAAGATAGATATATGGTCACTTGGCTGCATCCTGGCTGAACTTTGCACTGGCAATGTAAGTTTTATTCGTTCATGTCATTTAGACAATTGTGTGTAAGTTGTCCGCCTGCTCCTCTATCCCAACAACCCTCACCTCAACTGTTAGATAAGGGGCAATAACTCAATAAAGAAAGAAATATAGGCCCAATAATATGTCGTTCACGCATCCATTGTCAACAGGGGACTTTTAATAATTCTTTTCTTCATCTGTCATTTATAAGTGAACATTACTTGGTGTATGGTGGTGCTACAAATTGCTATTGCATAGTTTAATAAAATATTCCAAGCTACCATGGCAGAAGAATGTTGCTGACATACTTAATAAGCTAACAAGGATTAATGGTCATGGAGATGATAAACGTTGTTGTTATGGAGTCCTTGAGTTCTTTAAAGGATTTTTTGGGAATAGATCATTCAGATGATATGAAGGTAACCAAAATTTTTGAGAAATATGTTTTTGGACTTTCATGGTATTTTTAGGTGGATAAGACTCTAGATCTTTGTATCTTACTTTCAAAACTTGAGTGTTCCTCCTTGAAAGCAGGTTGAACAGTTCTCCTCTTTGCTTTTCTTTTATATGTTAAAGACTGGTACATGCAATCTCCATTTTACTAAAAGTCCCTCCTGTAGACTCAACGAAATCAATGGTTCAGTAATTTCTTTGTCCTATAATTTGATAGCTATCTTGTTATTACTTCCATTCTTTGCTCTTTTTCCTAATGCATTCAGGAGAATGATATCTGTAACTGTAGCTAAACATAAGGGCATTTTGAATTTTGAATTTTCCTCAAGCAAAAGGAAAAACCTAAAGAAACTCTCAGAAATTCTTCAAATCCTTTCTGCATTTGTTTCCCAAGCCCCATTGTATTAGAAAGCCTGCTAAACGTAATTGTCTACTTGTTGCAATCTACTAATTTGCACCTTTAGTGAGTCAAAAAAGGTCTGTCTCTACTAAGAATGTTCACTAGTACTTAGGAAAGACTTTGTTAAGAATTTGAAGGTTACCAAACGCTTCTTTGCTCAAAACCCCTTTTGACACAAACTTGTCCAACCATGATTTGTCTCGTTTCTAACATTTGAAAAATGAATTAGAGCACTTCCTTTCCTTTTGATTTAGGGATGGTATCCTCAATTTCCAAAATCTTTCAGATCTTTTTGATTGAGGAAGAGAAGAGTTTTCTCTATGTAACTGCTAGATAAGCCATTTTGGTGAACATTCAAACATGTTAGACTTTGCTTGAACATGATCCCTAAAGTACCTTTGTTTCTCGGGCTTAGGGTGCATTTGCAATTGGCTGTTATATTTAAACTTTACATTAAATTGTGTGATGCAAATGTGCTTCATTTTGCGTATTTTTCCTTGAGGACTGATTAATTTGGAGATTTGTTTCATACTTAAAAACTTTTTACATTATTGAAATTTACGTAAAAAAAAACATTTTAGAGTTGGCTTATCTTCCTGTTACTTTCTAAGTTGACTTTATTGGAACTACTTGATTTAGGTTATATTTCAAAATGATTCACCAGCAACATTATTAGCTCGAGTTATTGGAATTATTGGACCCATTGATCAAGATATGCTTGCTAAAGGACGGGATACATACAAGTACTTTTCAAAAAATCACATGCTTTATCAACGAAATCAGGTATTCTTTATGCTTTCCTTCATATTTCCTGTTCTTATTAAGGTTGTCTATGTTGCTAGAAAAATTTGCTAACATTTGCATTGTTGTTGGAAATTCCCTTGCCTTTACATGTTTTCTCATCCTCTATTTTTTCTTGAGTTATATTCCTATGGATTGCGACGGGCCCGATCCTGGCCTGAAGCCCGATCTTTCTAGGGCCAAAATAACGTTTTGCCTGAACTGTTTCAGGCCAAACTTGAGCCTGGCTCAAAACCTGATAACGTTGGATAGGGTCGGGCCAAAATTGCCATCTCTAGTTTCTTATATTCCTAATGAAACTTAGATTGTGTCAAAATTGGCGACTTCAGATTGAAATTGAATTGTTTTTTTTTCCCTGTTACCTTAGAATTAAGCATGGTTTGTTTTGTGATGAGCTGAGCATAGGTCAAGATTTGAGCTCCATAATTATGTGGAAGTTAAGGCTGCAAGCATCAGCCTTGTCTCCAAACCCATGCCTGGTGCATCTGGTTCAAGTTCTTTAAACTTGAAACTGATCTGTTAATCTTAAGTTCCTACTTTTAAATAGGGTTGAACAACTGTGAATTGGTGCTGATTGAGAATGAACTCAGCTTTTCACCATTTGTGGTAGTGCACAAATTTGCATCTACTCAGTGAACTTAGTTTAGGTCAGTTTGGATTAGTTTTAATGGGTATGCCCTCTTTGAATAATGCTAAATATGATACGAAAATGGATGGAAATAAGGTATTTTATTTATATATATAGCTATATTCTCATAGTATAACCACAAGAGCTAGCTACCAGCCACTAATGGCCCTTCAGCATTCAGCCGAATACAAAGCAAATATTCCCATGTCCTCTACTAACCCCTTCCCTCCCCTTATATAGTACTCTCTCCTCTAACGAATTTCCCTAACCGTTAGCTGACTCACCCTCCCGATTCTTCTAGAATATGTCAACATGGGTTTGAGGCCCATGTCTAAACCCTTCTCCCTCTCTCCTAGAATAAGTCACTATGAGTTTAGGACCCATAGTGCTATTCGGATCTGTGGTGCTATCAATGCCGCCCTCTTCAGAATCTGCCTTGTCCTCAAGGCAGAAGGAGGGGAATTGCTGTTGTAGTTGGGCAGCAGTTGTCCAAGGGACTTCGTCAATAGGGTTCCCTTTCCGTAGCACCAGCCATTCCTCAGCTTGCTCTTGATTTTTCTTTAAGTCCTGTATTTGGCCTGGAGTTAAGTTGGTTCTATTTTCTGAAGCAAGCACATGAACCTCATTCTCCTGCTGTTCATTCTGAAACTCCATTGCAATGGACTGAAGTACTCCTCGCAAGGCAGAAGTTGGTTGGGACTGCTTATAGCCTTGCCCTCTCAAGGTAACTACCTCTTTCCCGTATTCAAACCCCCAGCTCATTGTTTTCTGCTTGAAATTGGTCCTAACTTCTCCTAAGGTCTCCAACCATTCTGCACCTAATACCAAATCAATTTCTCCCAATTGCAGAATATACGCATTAATCATGAGTTCCTCATTTCCTACTGTAACCACCAGCCCCCTGCACCTACCCCTTGAAGAGCATTTCGTTCCATTACTCAACTTCACTCCATAAGTTTCAGTTGGAGTAACAGTCAACCCCAAAGTAGCCACCAATTCTTGCGATAGATAGTTGTGACTCGACCCACTATCAATGAGTAATAAGATTGGAACTCCAACCAGACTACCTTCGATTTTGAGAGTCTTGGTCTGCACTATCCCTCCAAATTCTGCTACTTGGCAGACCATCTCTTTGGTCTCACCCCTGTTGGTTTCCTCGCTATCCCTAGAACTAGTCAGCAGTTCCTCTTCGTCCTCATTTCCCTCCCAGATCATCAGCCGCAGGTGCTTGTCGGAACAGACATGGGTGGGATTGAAGTGTTGTCCACATTTGAAACACAACCCCTTAGCGCGCCGATCCAACAACTCCTGGTAAGAAAGATGCCTGATCCCTCTCGATCGTGCCTCCACTGGCTTATCCACGCCCGGTCGACGATCCCCGCCTCGGTCCCGGGTGGTTCTCGGGGTTGCGCCTTCATCGGCCAGCGGTGGAGAAAGGCTCCTGCCGGGTCGCGCGTCGACCCACCCGCGCCCTTCTAGCGTCGGGTTAGGGGGCCCGATCCGTGGAGCACCTGCGGGTCTTCCACCCACATATGACTTAGCTTGTGTCGGTGTGAGTTTTCGCTCCACCGCACGTGCCGCTGATATCAGACGATATCGAGAGGAGGGGTCCAGCGTCAAGACCTCCAGCTTTATATCTTCTCGCAACCCACCGACGAACAATCCCATGTACTGATCTTCCGGAAGGGGAGGAACTTGGGCCATCAACATTTCGAACGTCTCCACATATTTGTCCACAGTCCCGTGTTGCGTCAACGATTTCAACTGGGAAAAAGGATTCCCGTTGAAGTGATCACCATACCGGTCGAACAAAGCTCTCTTGAAGACCTCCCAATCCAGTTCGGGTTTCGACGCTAGCAGAACCTTAAACCAGTGCCAAGTCATCCCCTCCATGCAGATTTGTGCCAGCTGAATTTAAAGCTTCGGAGGTGTGCCTTGAACGGCAAAGTACATTTCCGCACGTGAGACCCATCCTACCGGGTCGTTACCTTGGAATGGAGGGAGCTCTACCCGTTTGGCTCGGAGCTGAGATTCTTCTGACGTGATGGAGGTGACGCCACTGCCTCCTCTTGTCTGTACCGACTTCTCACGCTCCATCGAACTTGACCCGACTTCCGGTGTCCGGTGAGCAGCTTGACGTTGGAATCCCTCCCTCATTTCGGCGTGCATCGCTGCCGACGCTCTAGAGAGCTCGTCGACTCCCTTATGTAGGTTGCTCAGTTGGACCGTATGGTCCATCAACTTCGTCTCTACTGCTGTCATCCGTGCCTCCATCGCTTCCCACTTCTGTTGCGCCATCCTTGTTTGCATACACTGGGCCTCTCAATGAAAGCACCAATGATACGAAAATGGATGGAAATAAGGTATTTTATTTATATATATAGCTATATTCTCGTAGTATAACCACAAGAGCTAGCTACCAGCCACTAATGGCCCTTCAGCATTCAGCCGAATACAAAGCAAATATTCCCATGTCCTCTACTAACCCCTTCCCTCCCCTTATATAGTACTCTCTCCTCTAACGAATTTCCCTAACCGTTAGCTGACTCACCCTCCCGATTCTTCTAGAATATGTCAACATGGGTTTGAGGCCCATGTCTAAACCCTTCTCCCTCTCTCCTAGAATAAGTCACTATGAGTTTAGGACCCATAGTGCTATTCGGATCTGTGGTGCTATCAAAATATTACCTTTTCATTAATAATGAAAATAAGAAAAAAAGATCACATATATCTTTACAGCTTTAGGTCAACTATATATTATTTGCAAACAAAGTTTAGCATTAAGAAATTTTTAGACAATTTACATTTAAAATTTAAAAAACATCATACTTGAATTAAATATCATTTAACCATATATTAGCGACCACCAACCTCTGTTTTGTCTCTCACACTTGGTTCTATTAAAAACTATGAGAATATAATTCTTGTTTTTATTTAGCATATTAATCTATAGTGATGTTTTTTTTTGGTACTAACATCATCATCATCATCAATACCTAGTTGAAGTCTTGCTAAGGCGAGGGGTCTAGAGAGATCTGATAGTATGCAGCTTTATCCTTACGTAGTAGAGAGGTTGTTTCTGGTAGACTTACATGCAATGTGTTATGATGAACTTACAATAAACGTGGATGTGCATAAAGAGAAATAAGGTAAAATAAATCACTAAATCAAATAAACATAAAAGGTATAAAAACAACTAAATAATAAAAAATACAACTTAATGAAAATAAATACCAAAGAGAAACCCCGAACAAGAGTAATAAAGAGAAATCCCGAGCAAGAGTAATAAATATAACACAAAATAACGTACCTGTAGAACATGTCTAGGAATAGCAATAAATGCTTAGTGAAATACATACCAAAAGAGACTCGTACCTATCACGAAAGACCTATATATGAAAAACTCTGACCATGCTTGTCAACACCTTAATTACATTACATAGGAGCCAATCCAAGCTATACACCCGAGAAGTAACATACTAGACGATAAATGCAAAGGACAGAGGTTTTTGGTAAACATGCACGAAAGCGAATGTACATTTTCAATAGAGACCCTTAACTTGTAGCCTAGTACGCCAAAGCTTTCTATTTCGGGCTAAGTCCTCGGTAAGATCTAACATATCAAAGCAATATCATCCAATGTGAAACTAATATCATCCAATGTGAATCTAAGTTAAAAAAAATTTATGTTAAAAACTAATATATTGGCTTGTAAATCAAAACTTTGAATTTCGTTGTCAACATCATATTTCAAAATTCATGTTCAACTTTTTTTATTGGTGGGTTAGTTTGATGGATAAATACTACATCGCCTCCAATACTTGCTTTTTTGAGGATCTGTGTGGTATTGCAGTTAAATTCTTTTGTTAAGTCATCATGATTGAATGTTTGGAAAAAAATAATCATTCGGAATTCTAACAAATTTAAATTAATATATTTAAGGTAATAGTATTTAAAATTTTAAGTTTTATATTATGCATTTTCCTTTCATGTTAAAACGTATTAAGAGTGAAGCTCAAGTTGGCCCACTACACTAAATTCTTGCGATTGCAAATGTGTTCTGCGAATTTTGCATGTCAAAATCATAAATTTTACCAAATGCTTGTGTGGTTGCCTTTGGCCCTTTAACATTTTTAATCCAAACCCAAACCAACTCAAATGAATTTCGGTCAGGTTACAAATTGCAGTGGATTAGATTTGAAGATTGAATTGGGTTACCAGTTGTTATATAGACCTACATTTTCAATGCTTTATTTACAAACTGAACCTGGTAAGCACGGGGTTTTGTAATAATGTCAAATTAAAGATTTAACTTTTGAAACAAAAATATACAATCAATTCAAGTAGGTACTATGAATATATATTCATATAGAATATGATGGATGTGAGCTTTTATGGTGTTCGTAGGTATTTACTATAAACTTACCCCTTAAAACGTAGATCTTGCTCTCTTGAGTTTGACTCACAGCTCAAAAGATTTGACCTTGGTCCCTGGTTCCTCTGTTTTCCTACCTTTATAATTGATTACATAGCCCCATGCCACTGTAATTTCCCATTTATTGAAGACGTTTGAATTTGCATGCATGCATGTGTGTAAAATAAAGTGATTTTAAAAAATAACAGGCTTAAAGCTATGAGATCTATACAGTTCCAACTGTGGATAATTGTGGTTTTATTTTTATTTTTTGACAATAGTTGGTTGACCAAAAGGTCTGTATGTTTGTGGAATTCACGTTGAACCTAGACATTCTCTATTTAAATTGAAGGCGATTGCACTATGGAGAAAAGGGTGTATGCTGTGCATATTTGTGCCCAAAGCAAGCACTATGGGAAGTGATTTTCTATTGGGCATGAATGTTGTTTAAAATGAATTAAATTCTAAATGGAAAAGTTCAGTCTGCAGTTCATCATTCTTCTTTTCTAGGTTCTATCATGGAACATTTTTTTATTTCTGTAGTGCATGTTTCCTAAAATTTTTACCAATGGCCTTGCACTTGAATGTACTTTATAATTTTCCAAAAGCTAGTCAGATGTGTGCAGTTCATAATTTATTCTGCAATACCCGTATTTCCTCAGGAGACAAACAGATTAGAGTACTTGATTCCAAAAAAGACATCCTTGAGGCATCGACTACCCATGGGGGACCAAGGCTTCATCGACTTTGTAGCTCATTTGCTTGAAGTAAATCCAAAGAAGCGTCCATCTGCATCTGAGGCTTTGAAGCATCCATGGCTAGTGTACCCTTATGAACCCATATCGGCTTGAATCGATTGGAGAGGAAAAGAAAATATGATGCTTAGGAGTTTCACGCTTGGCTGGTTTTGCTGGAGAAAGGAGACTGACCATAAACATAGTTTGTTCTTGTGCATTCTGGCATCTATTGAAAGGTTTGTTTTCTGATTTAGTTCGTGCTGTATATCTCCTTGCCAAGCTGTAATTTTATGAATGTAATTATTCACATTTTGTATTGTAATCTGGTGCATGGGGACCTTGCATTTTGTACATTTTTCTTAGGTGCTTTTAGTATTAGCACGTTGAAAAGATGGTTTGGTCTCCGTTGGCAAGTGCTCATGGTAATTAATAGGCTTTTGGATTTCAAGCTCAACTTTGAACCTGTGCCTAGACTGGAAGATTGAAGACTGAAGAAAAACAAAATCTCTTCTTATTCAATATTATTATCTAGTGTCACAAAGGTACATGTAAAATTTGTATAATCACTTGAGGTTCACCATGACTAGTGCCATTTAGTCTTGCACCTCTATTTTCATTGGTAACTTAACAATCTTCCCAAAAGTGGCGTAGCATCAAGGAGATTGAAAGCAGAAAGTTAAATTGCTGCTTAAGATTAGTTATGAATTTGTAAAGATGTGGAAACGAGTGACTTTTGAGAGATAAATCATTATGCTACTACAGGTTTTATCATGTGACAAATCACAAAAAGAGTTGATTATTACCAAATTTGAGCAGCTGGACGTCCTATGTACATTACAGCCTAAAAATTAGATTCGTGGGTGGTGTATATTGAAGTGACGGTGAATATAAACTTTTGAATGGTTGATGGGTACTTTTGCTATCTCCAATCCAAGTTGCTTGTATTCTTATATACCATGGCCAAATAAAGCTTTCCCTACTCAAAACCTGTCATTGCCTGCCTTACAAAATTTAACAAGGCTGACCGAGTTAAGTATAAGAATATGGCTCCAGGGTACGTCCTTGATCAAACAATCATCTTGCATCGCGGTACGTGTGCCATTTCTTGTATCTCTCATTTCCAGGTAGAACTGGTCGAAGCCGAGGTGCAGTAGTGCATTTCAGACAGCAACATCCTCTTAAATCCTTCAAGCAGTCCTCGCAGCATCTGACAGATTTTTAAGTGTATTAATGTTATTCGATTTCTTTATGAACAGATGAACATAAAATTCTAGTCCAGCAAACTCTAGCTGCTATATGACATATACGTCTTATGGCTGATGCCAGAGAAATTCTAGTCCAGCAAACTCTAGCTGCTATATGACGTATACGTCTTATGGCTGATGCCAGAGAGGTTAAAAGCCCCCGACTTTGGTCTACAATGATTGGCTCACACAAGTACATTTAGATCCTTTAAAGAAAGTAACTATTACTGATTATGCTAGCACCCTTCAAATATATACCATCAGTAACATATAAATCCTTTCTGTCACATATATGTTAAATTGAAATAACTTTGATGGTAAGTCGTGCTCAGACACTAGTCGATGTAAAAGATAATGGCAGAAAAGAGAGGAGGAACTCACAGAAAAAGCAGGTTGCAGTTAAGGTTTGCACAGTTCCTATGCCTCAAATCAGAGACATGTAAACCACATATATAACAACTAGCAAATGAATTGCTCTTTGCCACAACTTCGGCATCGTTAGCTTGAATTTTAACTTCATGATTGTAGGCTGATGGCAGAAGAGAAAGACGATCATCAAATACAAACAAATTTCCAATCCACTTTACAGGGCCCTCATTCTTGAGATAATGAGAAACCCCTCCCATCAAGGTGTATAAATTTTGAAAACCTTGTTGCCTGCATATCAAAATAGTAAAAATTATAGAGGAAATGAAATGAGGAAATAGAGCAAAAATGATAATCAAATAGGGGAGGAAAGACAGAACAGAATCGCACTTCCCCTACCACATAGTTCTAATTATCTTAATATTGTAAAGCAATAGTCCATAGTCTTGAGATGGTTTTTAAGTCATAAATTTGAAATTGATGTTCTCTATTAGAACTAGTGCTGTAACTTTTCGTAGTGAATGTGACTCTCACAGGATTTTTCAGGAGGTAAGATCATCTGCTGGTTAGAATGTCAGGGCCCACATTGCATTCTGGAGGATCCGTCCAACTAGAATCACTTGACGTCATTCCAATTCCACTGAATTCAGTACTGAACTTGCATATAACTTCAATTTGGTCTAGTTTAGTATGACCGTCCCAATTCAGCTATTCTGAGAAAGTTACTGAACTAGAACAGAGTATATCTGATAAATGTATCTTATCACGTGTATGTATCCATGCTATCATCTTTGTCCAAATGCAGTCAAAATTGCTGTATATGTTACCAAATTAACAAAACTCAGCTGCATATCTTTTTCAACTACAGCATGTTCCGTATTTTCCATAGATTGTCTTCCTCCCATTCAGCTCTCCTCGTCTCCCTTGCTAGCTGCTCTCAATTAATTGC
>JANZXV010000009.1:7813844-7831265 GCA_027576455.1 Erythroxylum roigii
AATAAAATAATAATAATAATAATAATAATAATAATAATAATAAGAAGGAATAAATTAATAAGAATAATAAGGAAATTAATAAGAATAATAAAAAATTAATAATAATAATCAAAATCCGAACTTGAATCGTGCCTCGACTGCCAAATTCAATCCCAGTATTCTTCGAGGGTGCTGGTTCATCTTCTGATTTTTATCACCTAGATCAGAACTGTCATGGGTCGTTCTCGAGCAGTATCTCGCTCTACCGATGACGACCCTAATCTCAGGTACGTACAGCTTTTTTTTTTTTTTTTTCTCTTTGTGCTGTCTTCAATTGCATCTATGTGATGCTTTCTGCTTCAGTAGATCGAAGAGAAAAAGAACGGCAACAAATCCTGACAACACAGATACTGCACCTAATGCCGGTATGCTCGACATAATCCTGTGTAGATTGAGATTTTCAGGCATATGAGTACACGCAGTTTACTCTGTATCTCCTCTAATGCAGCGTGTCAAGATTCCAGCGAAGGGAAAGGGGCATTATATCACTGCAATTATTGCCATAAAGATATCTCTGGAATGGTTCGGATTAAATGTGCGCTGTGTCCTGATTTTGACCTTTGTGTGGAGTGCTTCTCTATTGGAGCTGAACTATCCCCTCACAAATGCAATCATCCATACAGAGTCATGGTTAGTAACCTTGTTATAAAAGTTATCCTTTTTAGCTCTTAACCCGCTACTGTGATAGGAGCATCTCGAATTTATAATCAATACGACTTTTTAGTTGAAATCCATGTATCTAAGAGTGGTATCATTGTCTACAAGATGGATTATGTTATACATGTTCAAAGTAGGGACAACCGCACTCCAGAGTGTTATACTATCTTTGATGCCTCTAGGAATGCATTTGAATTCCTGCATAATATAACCTGGTTACTATCGTATATTTTTGGTCAATTCAACCTGTTTCCTCATTTCCCATTTTCTCAGGTTCCTCGGCAATGTAATTAAATTTTTGGATAAGCAAGTGGGATTGCCTTACTATGTCTATGAATTTAATCATTGTTTCAACAGGATAATTTGTCATTTCCCCTCATTTGTCCAGAATGGAATGCAGATGAAGAGATATTACTTCTAGAGGTGTTCATGATCTCAGATATCATTTTAATATTTCTTGGTGTTTACTCCTTTCTGATGCCATTGCTGCTTAGTTTCCTAGTTTATCTGAATATTGCTGAATCTGATTGTAGGGCATAGAAATGTATGGATTTGGAAATTGGACTGAAGTTGCAGAGCATGTTGGAACAATGAAGAAATCACAATGTATTGATCACTATAATGCTGTGTATATGAATTCCCCATTCTTTCCTCTCCCGGTAAGTTGAATAGTGTAATAAGGATGATGGTTTCAATTGCAATATTAATCTCTCTTTGTACTCCATGGGCTTTCTGTTTAGCTAACTGATGTTTGGCGTCTAGGCATCAAGCCAAGCATTGTATGATGGTGATTCTTTTAATATTTCTTTTGGTTTTATTCTTCAAGGATATGTCTCATGTAAGGGGCAAAAGCAGAGAGGAACTTCTTGAAATGGCTAAAAGCCATTTCACAATCAAGAAAGGTTAGATTAGATTTCAGTTTTATAGTTTCCTAGGTGCTTCTATATCCGAAAGGCAAAATTAGACAGTTTCTAGCGATATTTGTATTCCAATTGGATGTTTAGTGTTTTCATACCAAAATGCTCTTTTAGCTAATTTATGGGTTGTATGTATGTGTCTGGATACTATACCATGTCACTACAACTTCTCATTCTACTTTTGAAGTAAAACACAAAAATTTTTGTTCCCTGCTGCCTCTGTTTTACATCTTAAACTATAAAAAATCACATAAAGCATAGTGTGGTCTGCTTCTATTTTGGGACCCATTTGTTATGTTCTTGTAATTTGACTGGTCATTTAAGTAATCTATTTAATCTTCATGTGATAAAGAATACTGATTGAGACTTACATTCAACCCTAGAGGTCCCTGCATCCAGAGAGCTTATGCTAAAAGAAGAATCTACCTTTGCAGCAAGGGTGAAGTACGACTATTCATCATGGTCTCCTTTTAATGTTCTGTCAAAGATTAGTCCTGACTTCTGATCCTTGTGGACATTCTTTACCAGAAATGAAGTTCCAAGAAAAGAGGAATCGGCTCAAGAATCTTCATCTATCTCAAACATAGGTGAAGCAAAATGGACAATCCTGGCATGTAATTATTGTTGACATTATTCTGTACAGCAGAACTAGGGGGTCACTGCAAGCTTTAGCAATTTTCTTTGTTGATATCAGAAGTTGGCTCAGTTACTCGATTAAGCAACAGTGTCACACTCGCAGGTCCAGTTAAGGTGACCACCAACTTAGCCCAGGCTAACGATGCTGTCAAAGTGGAGGGTATAGTTTCATCTATGTGTAAATTTCCAGAATATTTCAATGTAGGAGTGATGCATAAAATATTAATTTATAGATGAGATTGATACATACTGTTAAATCTTGCTTCCAAAACTAGTAGTTAGGTGGAAGTTATATTTATTTTATTTTATTTTATTAAGGTTGCTTTGGGAAATAAACCTGATTATTTTTTGACAGATATGCATTTGTTGATTCGCGGCTTCATCTGTATTTTTATCAAGGAATGCTTACTCTTAAGTTTTATCTAATGTAAACAGAAGGCCAGGCAGACAGGAGCACTGGAGAGAAAAAACCTAGAGTTTCTGGAGAAGGACCTTCCATGACAGAGTTAAACGGCTTTAATTTCAAGAGACAAGAATTTGAGGTTGAATACGACAATGATGCTGAACAGCTACTTGCTGATATGGAGTTCAAGGATTCTGACAGTGATGCAGAGCGTGAACTAAAACTACGAGTTCTACGTATTTACTCAAGGAGGTACACTTGAAATCAGATGAACGAACATGTATTTGATGTTTCAATATGCTTAGCTTCTTCTCACGATGATAATGAGTTATTCTGATCCAGAAAAAGTACAACCTAGTCTTGAATAGTTGCTACTTGCGCTATAGGAAATATCCCTATTTCAACCAAGACACTAAGCCAGAGCTAGTTGCTCTTGTTCAGTGAGTTTTTCTTGAAAGTAGATCCACTGATCGATGTTATGATGCCGTTAGTTCTCATGTTATGTTCTTCTGTGTAAAGTCAGCTGTTAACTGTTTTATCTTGAAAGTCTAAAAGGAAGCACTATATGCGATTTTAGGGGACAGTTTATTTCGTTATAATTAACTCAGCCGTTAACCGTTTTAGGTTGAAAGTCTAAAAGGAAGTACTAGATGTGGTTTTAGGACAGTTTACTTAGTTATATTTACAACAAGAGCTGATTTTTGGTCGTGTCAACTATGTCCCTAATCAATGATAACTTGTTGACAGGTTAGATGAGAGGAAGCGCAGAAAAGATTTCATATTGGAAAGGAATTTACTTTACTCTGATCCATTTGAGAAGGATCTTTCAGCTGAGGAGAAGGAAATATATCAGCGTTACAAGGTCTTTATGAGGTTTCACTCTAAAGAAGATCATGAAGAGTTAATGAAGAGTGTTATTGAGGAACTTCGCATTGCCAAAAGGATTAAAGATCTTCAGGTTTGACACCTGCTTGATCCTAAGCATCTGTTTTTAATACATAACCTTAGGACTTGGGGAATTGTGACCACACAGCAAGATTAACGTTTTAGTTTTTCAAAAATGTTTTTCCTCCTCCCTTAATAACCTGGATTGGGAAATGTCACTTTTAGACTGCTTAACAAATTTAACTTTCCACCTTTAATTTAGTTTGCTGTTGAAAAAGGTGGTTATGTTTGGTGGTTGCTGATCACTTTTCTGGATTGAGTTCATTGAAATTTAACAAAAGTAATTTTACAGGACGCTAGAGCTGCTGGGTGTCAAACAGCTGCAGAAGCAAATAAGTTTATTGAGCAGAAGAGGAAGAAGGAAACCGAAGAAAGCCCTCCTGGTGGTAAAGTCCTGCAGAGACCAATTCTCCTGAAGGGGGAAGCTGATTGCAGTCCTCATGGAATTGTCAGATGGCCATCTGATTTAAATTCTTTGGGCCATGAGTCATCTTCAACTTCTGCAAGTCAAGCTCTCTTTAACCCCATAGAGGTTTGGGATATCAGTGGATTTCCAGGGGCTGACTTGCTCTCTGAATCTGTAAGATGCTCATTCAGTTTTTTTTTACAACTTTTTATTCTCTTAATGTTTGTCAGTTCATCGGATCTTTTATCTTTTGCTCAATGCTTAAGGGAATTACGACCTAAACTGGAAAGTCCTTGGTTTCTGTGCAGGAGAAACAATTATGCATAGAGATAAGAATACTTCCTTCACATTATCTCAACATGCTTGAGACTATGTCATTAGAGGTCATGAAGGGCTGCGTTACAAAGAAGTCTGATGCTCATAGCCTTTTTAGGGTGGAACCGAGCAAAGTGGACAGGGTGTACGATATGCTGCTGAAGAAGGGTCTTGCTCGAACATGATATTCGGTATCCAGTCGTTTATGCAACCTTTTTGAAAGCTAAGATCGTCACGTTTCTGCAATTTGTAAATAGTTTTAAGATTGGCACGATTCAACTTTACGGAAAATAAGATGCAGAAACTAGATTTTCCAAGCTCGTCCAAGCATACATACAGGGCAGAGTGATGAGCATACTTTGAGGACAAGAATTGTAGGCCTAGGTAGATTTTGATTAATGCAACTGAAACACTTGATCTGCTAAAATTTCTTCAGCTTTCGTTTGAGCATTGTTCTTAAACCTCCTGGAACTGGAAGACCAAAGAATAAAAAGCATAACCCTGATTTTTAGCATGCATTGAAGACAAATTTTTGGTGATAACATGGTCTGTCAGAAATGCTATTCTTCTAAACAAATAGAAAGAATAAATACTCCTTGGATGCGCCCCCTAAATCCTCTTCAACTTTGTAATGAAGAAACTAGTCAGGATCTGTACAAATAATAAGAATGACCATATCTAATGAAAGCTACATCTCTCTTCGTTTCCTTCCCATCTCCTCCTCATTCATTAAACTTCACCTCCTTTTCAGTGAAATCTAAAGACGTGCTTGTATCAAGTGGTTAGTAGCTTCAAAAAAATCATCCTTAATTTCTCCCACCAAATTCCTACATGCTATATGAAACATCACAACCCTACTCTCTCTCTACTCCGCCCCAAAATCCCACAGGTGTATCGTGTCACCTGAAGACACTGCCACGTGTCTCTCGTCGGCCACAAGTGCGTTGGCATCACCCACTCTCTCCTGGAAACTATACAAATGCTCCCCTCTCTCCTCTATCTCCCATACCATTATTACACCCCCGGCGCACATTAGCGAATACCCTCCATTTATGCACCCGAAGACTCTATGTGCCCTCACGTTAAACGCCCTCATGTTAAACCTACACACTTCCTCCCGTGTCCCCACCCTGCGCACGCTAGCCACGGCTCTGTTATTCACAATTACGTACGACTCATTCCACACATCAAACGAGCTCACTATTGCCGGCCTCCTAAACTCTTCTTCATCTAATATCACCCCCTGGTTCCTCAGATCGAATACTATGTTCCTTGAACTTGTACACGCCACCGCCGATTCCTGACTCGTTACTCTAACTCGCCCAACAGATTCAGTCAACTCCGTTAGTAAGTGCCATCCCATCACTGCTTCTGGGTCAGTCAACGTTCCTCCAACAAACGTCAACTCTTCGGTGTTTCCGTCCCATATGTGAAAAGCTCGGCCCGGTACCCCGGCGTATAGTCCCACCCACCACCGCCCACATCCGGTGAAGTCAACTAACACGCCGTCGTTGACCACGTTTCCGAAGTAGACCCTCCTTGGTTGAGCGTTGCCGTCCAAGGCTGCCACGTGGATGTCTCCGTCTAGGCTTGCGAACACCAACTTCGTATCGGTGATGACAATGCCTGAAACAGCACGTGAAAAACGGCCTAATTGATCGCGGTGTTGCGGGTGGAGAGTTCGCGCGTGTAGACGCGTGTTGAGATGGAAGAGCCGTACGGCGCCATCTGCGAATCCACAGGCGAGATAGTGGTCGGAGAGAGCGAGGCAGCGGCAGATTAGGGCGTCAGGGTCGTTGGAGCCAGAGGGATCAAAATGGAGGATGAAATGGGTCGACCTCCGAGTTCGGAAGTTCCGGGCAGTCCGATGGCGGAAGATGTACTCGTCGCGCCACGTGTCATGGAGGAGATGGGTTCGACGCCAGATAAGGTGGGTGAGACGTTGCCAGAGAAGATCTGAGCGTGAGACGGCGCGCCACGTGGAACATACCTGAAGAGATGAATATTAGACATATATTTAGCGACATTGAGGGGAGAAAACATGGGCATGCTTATTATAAAACAATTTCCCTGAAAAAAGGGCCGAGCTATGGAGCAGAAAACGGTTGCAGGGTAGGGTCAGGAAGATGAGAACTCTAAGATATTTTATGATCATTAAAAAAGGCAGCGAGAGGAAGGGGGATGGCATGCGTTATTGCTTCCCATATGTCAGTGTCTGTATATAGATAAAAATAAAACAGTAGAATGGACTTGTCTTGTAGCTCAGCCTACAATCCTGCCCATTAACAGGGAGACCGTCAACCATTTGTCGACCCATTGATAAAAAATAGTATTTCTATTGGTTTCTTTCCGCATGTTCTCTAGCTTCGGCAACGTCACTTCACAGCCACCAGCCTTTAGTACAAAGCATGATTCAGGGTGAGCTCAGACTCAGAGCCTCAGTCAGAGTCTCGGTCGCAGATAGGGTTTCGAAAACCAACTGCTCTTGAGGAAAAAGACAAACCATAACAGCTAGCTAGCTGTGCTCCATACACAAGTTTTGTTTCATATGACAAGCAGTCTAACGCTTCAATAAGCGTGATTTCCCATATTTTCTCTTTCATTTCCAAGACAAAAGAAAAGAAAAGCCTTGCCTTTCTCTCTAGCCAGTCATACGTAACGTATCACAAACGAATATACGTTTCCAAGTGGAAACAGAGATGTTAGAAAGCTTCCATACAGCATAAAACATAGCATTGGAGATATGCAAAAAAGCATGCAGATAAGATGAAAACAGGTGACCCAACTGTGCAGGGGGCTTTCTGAAGGAAAGGAGAAAACCTTACCTCTCAAGTGACTAGTAGGAGATACCCATGTGCGTTTTTGCAATTGTACATAATACTGGCTTTGACTGATAGGACACTCAACGACTGCCTTAGCAATTAATGCCCAGTAGAACGTTACCATTCAATTCTACATGCACTTGTATATCTATTATAAACTCACAATAATGCAAATACAATTATTGTTTATCCGACAAAACACTTCTCACTACACTTTTGCTCCTTAATTTGCTAGCAAAACACTTGCATTGACTTGATAAAGAAAAGTCTAACTTAACTGTGGTTAGATATGCTGCTGTTACCCATATAATTAAAGATCAAGATGCCCTGAGACTGGTCGTGTACAAAAGAGTAAAGGCAAGAAGGAACTCTACATATATAGAAATGGTCAGGCCGTGAAGGTAAAGTGATAAGGATCTGAACCAGAACCAACCTTTCTCCTTAAATCATGCCTTACACCTCCCACCAACCGCAGCTAAGTTAAAAGGGACGTCTCTATCTACATGCATTTTTAGTTAAAAAGGAAATAGTTGTCTCCAATACGTAGATTTGGTCCGGGACGGTCTGATGAGAAAGTTCAGTCAAGGTGGGAGGGGATTTGTCTAAAGCTTGGACAGGATCTTACCAAGTATGGAAAGCGAGAATTCGAAACCTGAAAAAGACCATTTTAGGCTAGCTCAAGAGGGTCCAGAAACTTGACATTTTTGCTATAGTGATGGAAAAGTGAAGGGATGTACATATTGACAAAAACCAAAGTACGCCATTCGACAGTGACGTAAAACGGGTTAGAACGGGACCGATCAAAAGAAAAGGCGATTCTTTTTATCCTTGGATGCGAATGCAATTGTTTATAGTTTATGAACACCAGAGTCATTACGCTTGACCAGCAACCAATTTTTAAAATCAAACAAGAGTTCTAAATTTCCACACTATTTATATTTTTGTGTTATTAAAATCATTAGAATCCTACCTCTAAGGTTCAAAACAACACTTTGACTAGGCTTGTCCGCTCTTGGAATCGTTATCTACTGGATGCTGATAGATACGTCTTTATCTTTGTTTGGTTCCCTATTTCTCTGCCTAACAATTTCACACACAAGTATCGTCGGACCTCCATCTCCAACAAACAAAATCTATATGACTTGGGGTGATATAAACTCATTTTCTCACGAC
This sequence comes from Erythroxylum roigii, assembly GCA_027576455.1. Lineage (NCBI taxonomy): Eukaryota > Viridiplantae > Streptophyta > Magnoliopsida > Malpighiales > Erythroxylaceae > Erythroxylum > Erythroxylum roigii. The sequence continues at coordinate 7,822,158 of JANZXV010000009.1, forward strand.
CAACCGTGTCATGGCTTCTGGCTTGCATTATCAAAGAGCAACTACGTACCTGAAATAGATTCACAAGTGCTTGAGCAGCAGCTAGGCGACCGGCGATCCTGGCAGCTTGAATGGCTACTTGAGCAGCCAGAGATTCCACAAAAAGCTCAGGCCACACCTCGTTAATGGCTGCACGTGGTCGAGTCCTAGATGGTCCAGCTTCATAGTCACCAGCTCTTCTACCACTATATTCACTGCTGCCGAAGGTTTCACGGCCATCACCACCGCTATTGCTAGAAGAAGAAGATGAGGAAGAAGAAGACATTAAACAAATAATACAAATATATAAAAGAAGTGAAGCTGTCAAAGAAATAAAAGAAGAAAGAACGGGATATGGGCAGCAGCAAAGAACCAAGGACAAAAAGGCGTAGATAAAGACGCAAAGTTAGGGTCCCAGAAGAGGGTTTTGGGAATCTACAAGAATATATATATTACGCTTAGATGGAAAACAAAATATGTATTATGATGTATGTCCATAAAGAACAGTACATATACATGTGCCTAAATACATACATGGATACACAAACGCGATGGTGGATGTATTTATTAATAAGATGGGGTTGAAGAAATGTTCCCGCCCTGCAAAGACGGCGAACTGATGGTCTTTACGTTTTGCCAAGGTGTTTTCAGGTGCCTTCCTACAAGTACACGAGCCTTTAGACGAACTTTCTTTTCTGTAACTCTGTTTATAGCAATTATGCGATTTGGAATATAGATAGGATTTTGACGGGTCGGTCTTGTTTTATCGTAAAATAGTCAGAAAACCAAAAAGAAATTTTCGCCGCGGTACATGAGTCCAAGCTAGCCAGTAGCTAGTTGCTAGTCGCTAGTTGCTTGTTGCAGTTACCAGTAGGAACTGCACTGCAAGCGGTGCCCTCAAAAGTGAAAAGGTCTTAGTCAGACCTGAGTGATGGGGCTGAGAGGAAGCTCACTGGGAGCTACACTACTTGCAGGTAAAGTAGTACAGGTTTTAATGCCCAGGTTATGCTTTATTTCGATTAGGTGATCATCTACGCAGATAACCTGGAAACTAGACCACAGCTAAGCTCATGAGTCGTGATCAGGGATGCAGGACGATTTCATTGATTCCATTTCCTACTCTGAAGTCTGAAACTGAATGCCACTTTACATAGGCTACTAGAGTCGAGCGCTAAGACAACATTTATTACTACATTTTAGTTCTACGTGAGAATATCTCGTTCCAAAACTTTATGCTTGTCTGCATGCTAGCCTGGTGTCAATTAGCGTTTGTTGTTACGAACGTAAATGATAAAATTAGGATTTTTAAAATGCATATTTAAAAAAGGAAAAATCAAGTACCAGTAATGCTGCTTGCTGCCTCAACCTCAAGCTAGAGGAGAAGGCAATTAGGAGATATGAATGACCACATAGCTAAAGTTCATAATGATGGAATATCTTTGGGTTTTAGGCGTAAACTTAGATCGTACGATATCAAAGCGTGAAAAATGTTGTCCCTCGTGTCTTTGATCCAGGGATCAGTACATATGATCTGTGATGATTAACTACTATTTGCTATTTCCATTTTGTATTTGTAGCATCCATAATCTATTGCCAAAGGTGGCGTATAAGCGACGGATACGTAAGAATTATTCCTTGTCAGCATGACCTTGATCTTGAGCTCTTGAGGTCTCCGTAGTATAGAATTCAGATCCTCTATTTAATATTATTTTGTTTTATAAAATCTTATCTATTTATTTTGCGGATCTCGCGAGACTTATGTGTGACTCACATAAATAAATGATTGAGATTTATTGAACACAATAAAACACCATAATATTAGACAGAAAATCTAAACTTCACAATTTGAAGCCGACGCTTAATTCGTGATGTGCTCTTGAGCTAGCATTGAAGGTAAAGGCCTTATCGATTTGGCAAAATCTTTTCTAGGAAGACATGTTTTTAGCCTTTTAGGAATAAAATAGGAAGGGCATGTCTTTTTTATATTTTTATTCCTTTTCATAATTTAATGATTGCAAAATATAAATGATTAACATTCTTACAAGTGTGCATATCAAGATGAAGACTTTAAGTCAACTTAGTGATTAATGTTTGAATTTTATAAGATAACGTGGAAAATCTTCTAATGATTGGAGTCACCCAAATGAGTTTAAGTCGGACGTTGAGTTTCGAAGCTATAATTCTGTTTGAGAAGAGAATATTAATGTTTACCAGGAATAGGCTTAAGAAGCATTGGATAAGTTATCACCATCCAATGAGATAGTCTATCCAAGGCATATATGCCGGATACCTAAGAATGTAGGAATACTAATCTAAAGAGATGTGGGATGCCTTTATTATATGTACTGTTAGTGTTGTTGGTTTAACATAGCCATATAGTTGAGTGAACTCTTGCAAAACAATTAATCATCATAAAAAAACCGTAAAGAATGCACAAACCACTTCCTTATTAAATGTTTCAAAACTAACAATTCTAATCAAGAATTTACTATGTCATCCCGTGGTACTAGAAGATTTATCATTGATTAGCAAGCCAATGCCTTAAGCCACACCCTAATAGCTCAGCGGTAGAACGGTCATCCCTTAATTGATTAGTTGTAGGTTCCATTCTTATTTAGGGTTTTTTGAATTCAAGAATAAATTCGAAATGAAAGGGAAAACGTACGGCTGGATGGCTTTACTTATTTCGATTTGTTCCTTATTTGCCCTTTATAATAAAATAGAATATCAAGCCTTTTCTTTGGCTCTATATAAGTAAAAGAATATCGAAAGCCATTGAATAATTTCACTTCCCTTTCAAAAGTAGCTTATGTGCTCCGGGGAAGAAAAAAAGAAATGGCTACTCTATTCGATAGATCAGGAACAATCGAAAAATGCCAACACAAAAGTAGGTCATAGTTCATCTTTTTATTTTTATATTGGTACAAATGATGTTCTAACTTATAATTTTAATGATAATAAAATATGTTACTACTAATATTTTTATCTTTAGTGATATTAGTAAGTTAATATGAAATATCAAGTTCAATAGAAGAGTAAATTAAGCAAAAGACCTAATTGAAACAATTGAGCAATCAAAAGATGAAGAAAAATGACAAAGCATAGCACGTATGCAATTCAAGTGAAGAACTATAAGTTCAGATGAATTAAACACATTAAATTCAAATAAATCATTATAATTCTTTTTTGTAACTTTATCTTGATCATTTCAATAGATAAGAGACTCCATCCTTGCATGATCATTTACACTTAGGCATATTACATATACTTTGACATAACCAAAAGAAAATTTAAGAAGGTTTTAAAGAAAATCCTTTTAATGCAGTAAAATACTTTTGAAATAGTTTTAGATCGAGTTATGTCAAATGATGTATTTTGATCTTTGAAAGAATTTGAAAAGATTTTTAAAACTTGTTTTAAGAAGTTCTATTAACCGACACAGGAATTTAAGTGACCAATATTAGGGTTTTAGATTGACTAATCGAATAGTACAGTAGTGCAATTAAGCAAATATGTACAATAAGTTTGCGACTATATTGTTCGACCAATATGCCAAAGTGGTTAACTAATACTGCTATTATTAGTCGTTGTAATGGCTATTTTTATTTTTAACAAACTATTTTAGGTTTTTATAAATATAAGTAGACCACATATGAATTATGAAAATAATTTTAGGTGTACTAAAGAGTTTCTAATACCTTTAAGAGGTTAAAGAGTGTATGTTTATACGACATAACATATATTGAGCTTTTATTTATCAATGACCAAGAGAGAGATGTATTGAGTTGTATAGTTGAGTAACTATTACAATTAGAAAATTTTATTGGGATACAAAATGTGAAGGTTCCTTTTGATCTTAAACAAGATTTTTATAGGATTACTCTTCGCTTATGATAAAGCAAAATGTTTGTAAAGGTTTCCCTTCACCTATGAAAAAGAGGATGATATATGGAGGGTTTCTCTCAATCATTTGAAGCAAGAAGATAGTGAATTCCTAAGTGGAGTTTGGGGAGTGAATATATGCTAATGGTTATTTGAATTAACTACTATAATCATTTTTGTCTCTCTTTCTTTACTATCTTTTGTTATTGTTGTGTTTGCTTATGATTATTTTGTATGAAAGTTTCTTAATCATTTATTAGCATTAACAATTCATGTATTAGTTATAGTGAACTCCCAAGTGGAGTTTGGGGAGTGAATATAAGCTAATGGTTATTTGAATGAACTACTATAATCAATTTTGTCTCTCTTTCTTTACTATCTTTTGTTATTGTTGTGTTTGCTTATGATTATTTTGTATGAAATTGTCATAATCATTTATTAGCACAAACAATTCATGTATTAATTTAGAAATAGAGTAAAAAAATAAGACACATAATTTACCCTCCTCTAGTGTGCCATATAGGGAGTAATAATTGGAATTAGACTAGGTCTCATTTATTACATATAAATTTCTAACAAAATTTTGTATAAAAATGATTATAGCACAATTTGATTCTCTTTTAAGTTAAGATAGCCAAAATAAAGGTGGACCACCTTTATTTGATAGTAACAATTACATGTATTGGAAAACAAAGATGAAACAATTTCTTCTAGCTAAAACAATTGATCTTTGAAGAATTAAAAAGAATAGTTCTTATATTCTAATACAATAGTTATATATAAAGTGGAGACTTAGGTACTAAAGGATATAAGTGAGTGGAATGATAATGGTGAAAGACTCATTGTATTGAGTAAAAAGTGTTGATTTCTTTTTGTGCCCCAGATAGAAATGAATTAAATTGAGTGTCTATATGTGAAATTGTCCATATGATAAGACATATACTTGAAATCACACTTGAGAGCATAACTCAAGTAAAGTTATATAATGAGCTTATGAGTGCATCGATATTGGCTATTTCATAAGCGAAAATCATTATATTTCTACGATGTATACCAATTTTATTTATATTATTAATACTTTTAAAGCCTTGGTAGGATTACACTAATCTTGAATCAGTTAGAATGTTTTTAGTCCTTTACTCAAAGTTTAGGAGACAAAGGTAACAACCATACAAGAAACCAAAGATTTGAGCCCCTTGTCATTAGAATAGCTAATTAGATTACTCTTTACTTATAAAATTACAAATAAATTAATTACATGAAGAGGAAATAGCTCTAACAAGAAGAGAAATGGTGTTTTAAGTATCTAAAGATTAGAAAGTTGATGATGAGGAGAACTCCACAAGTAAGATTGAAAAGGATGAATAAAGCTTTTCAAAAAGAAAATTGAGAAGTTCTTAAAGAAGAAGACAAACAATTGAAATAAAAAGAAAGGACTTAAGGCCATATAGGATAACACTATTAGTTACCGTATAGGGAATCCAAAAATATATTGGTAAGTATGCGCTTTATAGCCAATAGTAATGAGGTATCTTCTTCCTCAAATTCTTATGATAATAATAATGATTATGATGTTGACCTTTCATATAATAAGTTAGTTGCATGTTTAGACCTCATAAGCCTGAAAAAGAAGAAACTATCTTTTAAGTATAAGCATATTTAAAAACTTTTAGATGTATGCATGATTAAGAATGAGAAATTAAAATGTGATGCATAACATGATAAACATAAGATATGGTTGTTGCTAATGATAAAGTAAATAATTTATTGCATAAACATGAGGCATTAAATAAGGAGATTGATGCCATAAAATAATCATAGTCTAAATTCATTGTAGAAAATGAAAATTTTAACAACATACTTAGAAACCAAAAGAGCTCTAACGATAGTTTCACTTATAGAAGTGCAACATCCAATGATAAGATAATTTTTATTTGGAACAATAATTTACATGATGAGCCTATACCTAACTTTTCACATAACCTAAATTTTCACATAAACATGTTACATCTTCTAAATATTCACAAAAGTCACTTATTCATCTATTATCATCTTTATCCCAAGTAAAGGAAATTTTCCTGCATTCGCATATGAGTTGCACTCTAAACTTAGAGGGTTCACAAAAAAATACAAGCACAATTTTTATGAAAGATCATCCCAAAAGAACATCCAATAGACTTCTCATTCATATAAGTCTCTGTATCATCAAATTGACATGAAATAATCTCATAATCATTATAGATATCATTAGAATCATAAAGATGTGGTATATACTCCCATTCAATATAGAATATATTTTTGTCAAAAAACTTATGCCATTTACCAATTTATATGTAAGGCTTTTTCATTATATAGGAGATCTTCTAATTCTATATATATACAAAGAGAGCATTATATCACTTACAGCATCCACGAAGACCTAAAAATGCTTATAGCCTAAAACTTACAGGTCTTTCTCTTATAACACTAACATTCTCATTCATATAAGTCTCTTTTTCATCAAATTGACATCAAATAATCTCATAATCATTATAGATATCATTATAATCATTAAGGTGTGGTATATACTCCCATTCAATATAGAATGTATTTTTATCAAAAAACTTATGCCATTTACCAATTTATATGTAAGGCTTTTTCATATATAGGAAATCTTCTAATTCCATATATATACAAAGAGAGCACTATATCACTTACAACATCCACGAAGACCTAAAAATGCTTATAGTCTATACACTTATAGGTCTTTCTCTTATAACATTAACACTTTCAATTCTCATTATGTGAGATATTATTTTTATGAGAAATACATATATATATATATATCTTTGAAAAGATATTGGTTAAGTAAACCCACAAAGAGATGAGTTGATAAAAGGGTTAAGAACTAACTCCTAAGAACCTTATTTATGTGCATACTTAAAGCCTATTAATTTCTTTGCCTAGCCTATCAATATCAAGTGACTTCAAATGAATAATAATAATATTAATTTCTTTGCCTAGTCTATCAATATCAAGTGACTTCAAATGAATACTAACAACATATATGAACCCACAAAGATATGAAAAAGGGTTAAGAGCTAACTCCTAAGAACCTTATTTATGTGCGTACTTAAAGCATATTAATTTCTTTGCCTAGTCTATCAATATCAAGTGACTTCAAATGAATACTAATAATTAGTATCACTTCTATTAATATTAAATAAGCAACAAGAATGGTGTTTCTAATAGTTGTTTTCAAAAGAAAATTACCAAGAGCTTTAACGTGGGCCAAGGACATAATGGTGATAGATGCATATTTGACTATAATTTTACCTCATATTTGATGTCTTTTTGCTTGATATTTGATACTTTTGTTGTATATTTGGTACTTAATTTGCTTCAAGTGTGTTTATACAATATAATTGCCTTCCTGGACTTAAAAGAAAAGAATTTGGACGAAAACATGGCATAAAACGAAGATTTGATGCGCATAAATGATGCATGGCAATGCATCAGGCTGTGCACATCTCCCAAGTTGTGCAGTTTTGCGATTTTCAGAGAATTTGGTGATGTATGATCTAGTGCATAGTTATGCACAAGACCTTGCATCGACCAAAACCATAGAATTTCTTATAAAAAGACGTGAACGGAGACTTGAAGAGGGAGCAGATGTTAGGAGACGATTCCAGATGTGGAGATCGTTCTCAAGGGGCGATTTTGATCCAAAAAAGCGAAAAACACAAGGAATTCATCGAAAGATCCATTCAAATAGAAGATCAAACCTCTAGATCATAAAAGTATTCAATAGAAGACAATCAAGGATATTTAGAAATATGAACCCATTGTTTTCGATTTGTTTTTGCTTCAGTGTATATTTGATTTCTTGTTCGATCTTATGTAACTAAACGTCCTGTTAGTATTTAGGTTAAATGAACCTTATGTTAATACTTTCATATGTTTTGATTCTTTTATTAATGCAATTGGTTTGGTTGATTATTGTGATCTGATTACTGGTTTTATTTATGTTCTAATCAACCCCGAAATATTAGATCATAATCTGATTTCATACAAAGATATTAAGAAATCATATGTTTGAATACATCTACCGTAATTAGAAGGAGTTGATTCCAGATTTAGAGATAGGATGACAAAAATCTTCCGGATTAGGGTCAAACCTAATAGAGGGAATCATAAATCGATAATGCAATCCTATAAACTTTAACCTGAGTAATTGAAAGTGTAAGCTGTCAATTAATGATCATCTCATAACCTAATTAGTTCTTAACTGTTCTAATGAAGAATCGGGTCTTCATACGGGATCTCTCTCTGTACAAATTATCGATTTGATTAATCATGTGGCCTATTGAGTCGCTTAACTCTCATTAATCCAACTCAATCATTTTTATTCGATTCACCCTCTTAGCTTATTACCAAAACATTCAAGCACTGCAGTTAATCACAACACCCAATCAATAAGCATGAAAGATAACTAGATTAACATTAAATCAATTCAAAAATCCCTAAAGAGTTTAGAAAATCATCTAATCCAAACCCATTCATCATATACATTCAAAGAAAAAAATAACAAGATGAAATGGAAATGTCGCTTAGAAAGGATTGGGATGGCCCAAGAATGCAGCAACTGCAACTACTCACTCCTGTAGCGCCCCTTACCATAGGGGTATATACCAGAACACCCTTAGGACATTCCAGTACATATCCTACAATAATGATGCGCTACGTTCAATCACTACATTCACTTAACATGGCATCATTTAACTTTATTCACTTATAAGCATCATAAGAAAGTCACAATATTTTAAAATCCAAAATTTCCTCATTTCAATTAAGAAAACCCAAAGGTCTACAATATGTAGTGCCCCCTCATCGTAGGGTACACAACGGGAAACCCGAAGGTCGCTCCGACGAGTATCCCACGATAAAGGTGTGTTAAGTCAAAATTTTGACTTTTCGAATAAAGTAATTTTGATGACAAACAAAAGTAAATGCAAAGAATAAAAAGCAAACAAAAGAGAAAAACAGACGAAAGCTGCGAAGAATAAAAAGCAGACGAAAGAGAAAAACAGACGGAAGCTGCGAAGAATAAAAAGCAGATGGAAGCAAAAGCAGACGGAAGCAAAAGCAGACAAAGAATGTCGCAAGTATCAGACAGTAGAAGTTACGGAGCGCAACTGCATAACCGTTTCTTTAAAGAATCAAGAAGCA
>JANZXV010000009.1:7880505-7894548 GCA_027576455.1 Erythroxylum roigii
GGTCATTTCCTCGTCACAAACTCTTAATGTAAATTATAATAAGATCTTTATTATTCTTTTTATTTGATGTAATTATTATTTATTATATGATGAAATTGTAATATTTCAAATACTTTGTATTGTTCTTAATTATATACTTGAATGATTATTAAATAATCTTTTTTGTATATTAATTATTTATATGTGAAATATGTGAAAATTAATGATAATAAAAATAAATAAATTATTGTTATTTTAAATTCTTATTATTATAATTTTTAGAGACATGGTTGATATAAAATTATAAAGTATAAAGTATAATTTACTAATAGACTATTTTATAATTTTAAAACAATTAGAGATTATTTCATAAATTATAAAAAATTACCCAAAACAGTACCCGATATTAAACAGTACTAATACAACACCTTACCAAAATATAATCTGATACCAATGCCAATATGGCATTAGTTATCATCGTACGGTCCGAGCATCCTGAAAAACTAAGTTAAAAGGCTAAAAAGGTCCTGTAATATCTAAGATTGTTGTTTAAGTGATTTGGTATGCTAACCCTTCATAAGACCTTTTAGGGGACTTAGTGGTATCAGAGTTATCAGATTTCAGCCTTGGTAACCGCACGTCGCAAGTTCGTATTCCCAAAAGATAATAGAATGCGGCTCGTAGACCATTGTTTCAGCATAGGTAAACATTTCGTTAGCAAAGTATGCACTGATGGTGGATCTTTAAATGATTTGGTATACTATCCTTCGCAAGGCCTTTTTAGAGAGAATCTGCTTTCCACTGGTCCTTAACATTATATCTTTGTTTTCAGTTAACCAACCTAGGCGGAAGAAGCCTTCTTCACACAGTTCAAATGCAATAATCTATGAGATGGCATTCCCTTTAACATCTCTAATTCTATTTTCTTTAAGAAACAGCCCATGTTAATAACTGATAACACTATTGGCAACACATTGGAGAATGCTAGATATGTTATGAGCAGCCACTTAAATCCCCAAGCATTGGATACAAGACGCAGGTGCTGGATAATATACATATATGTGAGAAATTTTTGTCCTTAGAAAAACAAGCTTGCCCAAGCAGCAATAAATGCAAAGCCACCAAATGGAGCTAAGGTAGCATACTTTCTGTCCTCCATCAGTGCAACGGTATAACACCTGCAGCAAGCCAGACCATCTTATAACTTCTAGCTTGAATATTTTCCTTGCACATATCAACTTATATCCCAGTCAAAGCAGGCTTTAAGATAGGAAACAAAGATCGAAAAAAAGCAGATAGCGAGAGAGAATATGGAAGATACTCAATCTTCTCCCTTCAAGGAACTCTCTATAAACTCGAAGATTGTGATTGAGATACTTAGATTGCTATCATTTGAACTTAATTCTTAAATGTCCTATGATGAATAGAACTCGCTCAAGTCTTCCTACAGTTATTATATGCCGAAATTGATTTCAAGTCCATCCAAACAACACCAACTTGTGAATACTGCAAAACTTAGCTTCATGACCCTCTGAAATTCAAACGGATGTTGGCCCAGCTATTTCACTTTCAGAGTATAGAAAACGGAAAGAAAAACAATCAAATGGCAATATGCAAGAAAATAACCTTCCTAAAGAGCTTATACCATACTAATGTGAATAAGTCAAGTTTACAATGTTTGATCAGATTTAGCAGAATGTGAGATCTCGGCATTCGTTATCTGATAAAAGACTATTCTGATGATAGGCAAGGTTCAGCTAATCTTCAAACTGATCAGTAAACTCAGGTTGTCAGAGATGTACTTGGAAGGTTTATCATTAGCAAAGTCAATTAGGAATGCATCTGTCGCATAAAATAATACCATCTGATACAAAAGTGATCCATTAACTATTTATTGCAATTATGACCATAAATTCGATAACAAAGGATGGTGTTCAACTCTCAATTCACTTGTCTTGGGATTATTTCACTCTAAAATCTGCTTAATCCATTCTTTACCATAAACTTGTAATAATTCTACCTTTTTACCACAAGGACTTGATTAAATACAACCTAAGAGAAAACCGAAATTTGTAGAACGTTCTATTAGTCTTAGATCAATAGTCCGAAAAGAATTATAAAAACTTTAGAATGAAGAAATATGCCTGATTGTGCTTAGGCTGAGATTGACCCTAAAACCGGATCATACTTATACTCAACACTTTTCTCATTTTCGATTATCTGTTTTAATTTGTTTTCGATAGTTTACTTTTATTTTAATTTCTAAATTATTCGAAACCCAAAAACAAAGTATGCAGACTAAGAAAATCCTTATATGGACTAAAACAATCACCACGAACTTGGTTTGAAAGATTTGCCAAAGTCCTAAAAACATAAGGATACACACAAGCTCAGTCTGATCATACAATGTTCTTTAGAATTAGAGAAGGTAAGAAGACAATTTTGATTGTTTATGTAGATGATATTGTTCTAACTGGTGATGATGCAGAGGAAATTACAAGACTCAAGTCAGCGTTGAGGAAAGAGTTTGAAGTTAAAGACTTAGTAGAAATGAAGTATTTCCTAGGCATAGAAGTAGCTAGATCAAAGAAAGGGATTTACATCTCACAAAGAAAGTACATTCTTGATCTCTTGAAGGAGACAGGAATGTTAGCAATTAAACCAAGCATCACCCCCATTGAAAGTACAAAGTTTGAAGATGAAGAAGATAAACTAGTTAACCGTGAAGAATACCAGACATAGTAGGAAGGTTAATTTATTTGTCTCATACTAGACCAGATATTGCTTTCGCCGTAAGTGTTGTAAGTCGATACATGCACGCACCAAAGAGCAAGCATTTTGAGGCAGTTTATAAGATCTTAAGGTATCTAAAGGGTACTCCTGGGAAAGAATTATTGTTCAAAAAGGGAGATCAAAGAACAATTGAAATATATACCTATTCAGATTGGGCAAGTTCAGAGGAGGATAGACGATCAACCACTGGATATTGCACCTTCATGTGGGGAAATTTGGTCACGTGGAAAAGTAAGAAGCAAAAGGTGGTAGCCAAGAGTAGTGCAGAAGCTAAACTTAGAGCAGTTGCAAAAGGAATTTGTGAAAGTCTCCGGTTGAAAAGAGTACATACAAAATTGAAAATCAATTTTGAGCACCTATAAAGCATTATTGTGATAACAAGGCAACCCTAAGCGTGGCACACAATCCAGTCCACAATGGGAGAACAAAACATGTTAAAGTTGATCGACATTTTATCAAGGAAAAGATAGAAGATGGAACAATATGTCTCACTTATGTACCAACAAAGAAGCAGATAGTAGATGTATTACCAAAGGACTTCAAAGACTAGTATTTGAAGAATGTATTGGCAAGTTAGACATGATTGATATCTATGATCCAACTTGAAGGGGAGTGTGGTCAATATACGATAATATCACATAATATTGCAATCAGATTATATTGATTAGTTAGCACTATCTTAGGGATTAGCATTATCTTAGGATTATTTCCTTTTTTTGTATAGATTTTCTATGCCATTCATGTATATATGTACTACATTCTCTAAGGAATAAACATATAGAGCAAAACAGCTCTTATTCACACTATGGCTTGCAATGAACCAAAAGTTGAATACCTTAGCCAAAACTTGGGTTCTTATCCATTTCCAAAACTGGCAAGCTCTACAACTTAGAGAATGAATCTCACAAACACCTACCTTCCAGTTGTCAATACACTTCCACTACCTGATCCTATCTTTAGAACTTGTGCATGCTGACAAATCAAAATGGCACCTGGAATAACATAGTCAATTGGATGTGCAAGGCTACTAGGGGCACAAATGACGACTCAACTCATGCTTTTGCCTACCTTATATACTTAATCTAGCAGTTAAGAAATAGCAAAACGTACAGATAACAAGCAAAGAATCCTCAAGCACTCTCCGGACTCCTCAAAGAGATGGATATAGCTGCTGTTAAAACTAAAAGGTATTACTAAGATGGAAAATACAAGATTAGCAGAAAACTAGGACCTGATTTGATGCTTAATCGAGTAGATGCTAACCAGCCTATATCTAAAATAGCAAGGCCATACTTCTAGGATTCAAAGGCAATGATTCTTTGACTTGAGGCTCTTCAGGTGCATCCCATCTGCCACTAGTTGGAGAGCTTCTTATTTATAGAGAACTTGATTGTCTCTATAACTAATTGATATCTGCATTGAGTTCCAAAATATGTTGTGTAATGGTTTTAGGCATGGTTTAAATTTTCTACTTGCCTTCAGACTTGGGGCTGTCAAGTTAGGTACTAGATTTTAGTACCTAACTTGAGAGGTGGAATAATTGAAGTTGTTAAATCAATGTCCACACAAACTGTAATCAAAACCAATCCCACAGTCATTATATAGAAAAGCAAGATAAAATTTTGACTTACGTTCCAGAGAATCCGAGAATTCCAGCAGTCAGAAGAGACCCAAACTGAAGCCAAAGAAAAAGAAAATTACAAACAACGTTCTAATTTGGACATTGTTTACACTTCAAAAACAAGAAAGTTGAAATAAAGCAAGAAATGGACAAAAGTGCAAAATGAGAAACTTACAATGTTGGGATTTTTGGTGACGGGGGCAGCAACAAGGGCTGCAGTGTGAACCAAATGGTAAAGAGACGCTGTTTGCCATACCTTCTCGCCCCCGTGCATAATCACATACATATAAGAAAACAAGATTAACCCCTTTCTTTACTCAACCAAAGCCAACTGATTAAAGTGTAACAATTGCAGAAAAGACACAACTGAAAATGTAAAGAGCACCTCTTTATAAGCAGGATTTTGGGGTTTGAAGACGTGCGCACCATAAGTGCCCAGCCCAAGAGCGGCCATTCCTGCCAAAATATATGAAGTATGCAAAGCATAAAAACCCAGATAAGAAATAGGTGAGAGGAAGAAGGAGAGGGAAGATTAGCGAGAAGTCCTGACCAGAGACAGCTGCTACTTTGTGCCACGTAGAAGGATCCATACTTTTGCTTTCTTTTTTCCTTCAGGCTTCTCTGTATCTGATTGCTGGTTGACGTTCTATAGCTAGTCTTTGTAAAGGTGGGAGATGCAACAACGAGACTACATATGTTAACAGAACACCGATGTCTTTTGCAATGGCTTAGGAAGACCGAAGACTGGAGTACTTCAATGGTTGACCACTAGGTGGCTGTTAATAGTAAAAGTGGGCTTTTGTTACCACTACCGCTACTATGCCACTAGTCGTGGAGTTCGATAAGACAGTTTCAAGCCTCTTCCTTTTGATCTCCATTTCTTTTGTAATTGATTCTAAGAATGATATTGAGCATGGTCAAGTGCCGATCAACCTCTTCCGCTCGAGTCAAAGTAAATTTGACTGTAAATGGGAATTTGAGGATTATCTTCGCTTATTTTCTTCATTTTCGTTAATATTTTCCATATTTTTTATTTTTATTAATATTTGATTATTGTGATTAATAAAATTCGTGAAATTCTAAAAATATCTGACTTTATCTTCATTTATATAATTTTTAAGTTTCATATTCAAACACATTAGTTATTATACATTTAAAATACGGTCATTTATTTAATGTTAAAAAATTATACAAAGACGAAGAGTCACGTAATTCTTTCAAATGTCAATTTTACGTAATTCATTAAATACATCAATAAAATATTAGTAGAAATAAAGTTATAAATTGAATTATTCAATTTTCAAAAATTTAGAAATTTAATTAAAAATGAAAAGGTTAAATCCTAAAATAAAATATTCTAAAAAAGTTTACCACTTAATAATTCATTATCCTTTACATGATTGATAGTCTTCTATTCGATAACTATAAATGGATTATATGGTATACTAGGCCAATTGAAGCCTTAACCATCAATTGATTTAGGAATCACGAAAAATTTGTAAAATCATTTTATAGTACTAAATAAAGACAAGCTCTCCATGAAAAGAGAAATAAAAAAAAAAATACACACCACTTAATAAATATAAAAAAATAAGCCTCACATCAATATTCGTTTAACAAGAATGAAAGTAGATAAAATTTATTGAGAACAAAGTCTAAATAAATAAAAAGAACAAACTTACTGCAGTAGTTATTGAAAATTTATTTAAATTATATAAAATGATTAATACATAAATCATAATAAAGTAAGGATAACAATTCGTATCTTATTCTGAAGCTTGATCTTTTTCTTGTTGTTTCTCTCAAACCGTTTTCGAAATCGGTTCATCTCAACCGTCATAGTCACATAATTGTTTGGCCTCTAACAGTATTTGCATAATACGTTGAGAGAACTATGTAACTATTATTGAGAGGGTTAGGCAATGAGTGATAGTTCCTTTGGAATTTAAGCCCATTTATAATAAACTTTAGACATTTTAATAATTTAATTGAAATAAAATTATAATTTCAATTAAACTTTAATTAGATTTACAATTAATTCTAGCTAAATATCAATTATATGCAAATAAGATTCAATATCTTATATTGATTTTTATTTATTATACATCTTATATTTAATTATAAAGTTTCTCAAACTTTACAATCAAGTTCTACTTGAATAAAGTACTTTTTTCTCTTCAACTTGTTCTTTTTGTGTGACCTATTTGGCAATTGATATAAATTATAATCATAAATCATACTTAGGATTAGATAAATTAAACTCATTTAATTTATCTCTAATTATCTATTTAAATAATTTATATTTATAAAT
Source organism: Erythroxylum roigii (assembly GCA_027576455.1). NCBI lineage: Eukaryota > Viridiplantae > Streptophyta > Magnoliopsida > Malpighiales > Erythroxylaceae > Erythroxylum > Erythroxylum roigii. The sequence goes on from JANZXV010000009.1 coordinate 7,887,210, forward strand.
CAAGATTGACGTATAGTAATGTATGATAACCACCTAAATATTTAGGAATGCCAAAGTGGTTTTGACAAATCTTTATGTGAATGATTTTTTTTGTATAATTTAATCATTTCATCAGATAATGTTTTGAGTAGATATAGAGTATATAATTAATCTCTACTCTATTTTGGGTCCAATCACATTAGTTGTCCACTATTTGTAATTGAGTCAATTAGTGACATTTGAAAATTATTTTCAAAATGACATTTCACCTTAACCAAGGATTTTTCAAATCAATACTAATAAAAAACAATGGAACATTCACCCTAATTACTTTAAGATAATAAATCTTGTATTGATCACTCAATCACCTTCATATAATTCATACTATATCTAATGACTACTAACTGACTTATCTTTGACTAAAATAGGTTGTAAGTAGTATCAAAACACATCAATTCATATATGATAATTTTGGAGATCTAAAGTCAAAAGATTATTTATAGAGTCATCACAAGTTCACTTTAAATTTTATAAAAATGATTAAAGCAAAAATCGTAGTAAAGCAAAAAATCATAATTCAAACCTTATTCTGAAGCTTGATCTTTTTCTTATTATTTTCCTGGAACTGTTTCTAAATTTGTGTCATCTTAAGTACCATAGTCACGCAAATGTTCAACTTCCAATGTTGTTTGCAAAACAAATTGAGAGAATTCTATAATTATTGTAGAGAGAGTTAGGCAAAGAGTGCTAGTTTTCTTAGAGGTTAATCCTAGTTATAATAGGATTTAGAAATTTAGTAATTTAATTGAAATAAAATTATAATTTCAATTAAACTCTAGTTAAAATTACGAATAATTATGATTAAATACCAATTATGCCCAAATAAGATCTAATATCTCATATTGAATTTTATTTATTAAATATCTCGTATTTAAACATAAAGTTTCTCAAACTTTACAATCAAGTTCAACTTTATTAAAAACACTTTTTTCTCTTCAACTTTTTCTTTATGTGTGGCCCTTTCAAAGTTTTGAAATTCGTACCGTACCAGTCAGTTGCCAAAAATGGTACAAAAACGAGTGCTCCAGACCAGACTGGTGTACCAGTCTGTACTAGCCTATTTCGGTTGGTACCAGTCGGTATTCAAAATACCAGTCATATACTGACCGGTACCGAAAATTTTAAAATTTCCAAGGGTATTTTTGCAAAAAAAAATCTTAAAAACTCTCCTACCTCTTCGGTGTTTGGGGGTTATACCCCGGCGTGTGTTTGTGGGTTATACCACGGCATCCAACACAAATCAGTATTGTCCACTTTTGTCACGATTCGAACTCGTGACCTCAAGGTTTTGTTGCATTTAAATGCACGCATCTCACCATTGAGCCAAACCAACACTAGGTCCCTACCGAATTCCTCAGTTTTATCATTTTATTGCATGTTTTCTTTAATTTGTTTTTATTAGTTAGTTTCATTTGATTTTCTTATTCCAAAATCCAAAACCCTCCGTTAAACCTAAATACCCGTTAATTTCATTTCATAAACTTTACACACACTCTTAGTGAAATCGACCTAGACTCACTACTGCTATAGTAGTAGTCTAGTTATTTTATTTTGACTAGCGTAACGATGCGCGTTCAATTAAGTATAAGATGGCATTTGATAATATTAAAATTTTAGGATCATAGTAAAAAAAAAGCTAAATGACAAATGATTTAAGAGTATTTAACCAAAATAAAAAATTAAAAAGAAGAAAATAAATAGTAAATGATAACCTTTACTTTTAAAAACAAAAATATTAATATTGATTTGCCTTTATATTTGTAAACTTCATACATATGAAATTGTAGGCTAAGAAAAAAAAATTTCTTACAGAATTTGACTTTAAAGATGGTCTACAATCACTTTATATTGACCTCATAATTTTTACAGTAACTTATATTAAATATTTGAATATAATCATCAAAATCAAAGTCACAAACCAAAATATTTACCCATTTTCCATATTTCTCAAGAATAGATAATCATAAGAAAAGAGGAATAACTTTCCAAAACCATAGAAAGAACTCAACATTCAATGCTTTTACTTATGATCAATCATCATATACCACCTTTAGAAATTGAGCAATCTAGAGGTAGACTTGGACAAAAAGTGTTTAAATAATATAGATCCATAAGTACACTCAAACACCATTCATGATTAAGAAACTCCACAACTTTGCATATCATTTCATTTCTCCACCACTAAGATTCACATACATAATCATGAATCAAAGGACTTTTCTAAGATTGTAATGTGGCCGAAAGTAAGGTGAGATGTATTTAGATAATATAGCATAAAAGTCATGAAAGCTAATGAAACAAGAAAAAACACTCAATATCCATCAAACGCAAAAAACAACATTTACTCAAAATTGAGTACATCAACTATGATGAATGCAAAAACTATGTTTCATAGTTCAAATTCAAGCTCTCACACTAAAGACCACATGAAGCATAATTAATTAGAAGGGATTACTCATCAAAATTAATGATAGCAATACCTTGAAACTACAAGGAGTGAACCTTCCAAAGCAACGTATGCCTCATATGCAAGATACTCAAATCATCCATTTAATACAACAATAGGAGGAGAAACTAATCATGAATAACTTTTCAAATAATTGCATTTCATCCTTGATACTTTTATTTAAACATTTTTATTTCTTTCCTTCTTTTTTCATTTTTCTTTCTTTGTTTTGATAAAAGTTTATGGAAGCTACATCAATATGGGAATTTCATTTATAAGACATAAAATGGCATCCCACAATTTATAACCAACCTACATCTATACATACCCCCACACTTATACTTTTGTGCATCCACAATTATCCATAATCAACTAATGCTCCACTAACTTTAAGGCTTGGGTAGGACATTTGGTTAGGTTTAAAGAATGCAATGTGGTTAACACAAAAAGAAAGGCTTATAAAGTTCAAGGGGCTCAATAAAGGAAAAATTAATATCAAAAGTTAGGCTATTTAGCTAATGTTGTTAATGAAACAAAGAATGCCTATATCGTTTCCATGTTAATGCATGTGATAAAAATGTGGTCTCTAATAGAAATTCAAATCAAAGACAGGATGCAAATGTCATAAAGGTCACATATAAACGAAAGAAAATGAGACTGATATGGATATGTTAGTCTATAGAGGCTCAAAATATCACTGGCTTGTCCCTACCACTAGTCACTATTCTTCTAAGATAATGCATATTGACCAATCACAAGAGTAAAAGTACATGATCAATTTGCCATGGATTTTTCCAGTCAATTCACTCTCTAATTATGACTATATAATCTTAAAAGCAAAAAAAAATGTTTGTTTGTTTCGAAAATGCCTAAGAAGCCACATAAGCAACAATTACACTTAAAAGCATGTATAAAAACTGAGATACCCACCCTAACACTTAAAACTTACATTGTCCCCAATGTGACATCAAATGTAAGAAATGAAGCATTTAACGAAAGTAGAAAATGTGAGAATATGAATAAAAAGAAATCAACTTCCTTTGGGTTGCCTACCAAGCAACACCTTTGTTTATTGTTGTTAGCTCAACTCCATGTTGCTCTCATCAAGTTATGATATTTTGATCTCCAAAAATCACAACTTTAGCATTTTCCACTTGAACTTCTTCAGAATAAGGCTTGAGTTGATGACCAAAGGAAGAACATTAGTTATCACAAAAGGATCAACCTAATAAGGATGATATCTATGTGGAAATGATTTATATTTAGCATAATAAAGAAGCGCTTTTGACCACCGATAAAGCTTCTCGACGAGACATTAAAAGCTTTGGTCTTCTCTTTTGTTGAAATCGCTTGTTTATTTGTATGCTTCCGCTTACAATCTTCTTATACTGAAAGGTCATTCATATTAACTAAAAAACTAGATCGATCATTATGGGAGTGCTTATTAACATTAAAAATATTGAAATGAGTAACTTCCTCATCAACAATTACATTGTGAGGTTACCCTCACAAACATTTATCTTAGTTTGGGCTATGTTGAGAAACGACCTCCCTAGTAAGATAGGTATGGGGTTATGGGAAGTTTCATCATTTATGTCAATCAAATAAAAGTCAGCAAGAAATATTAGCTAATTTACCTGTACAAACACATCCTCAATCACCCCATCTGGGTAAGCAATAGAATGATCAGCCAAATTGTGTTGTAACACTAGTTTCTTTTAATGGCCCTAAGTTTAAAGAAGCATATATGGAATGAGGCATAACATTAATCAATGCTTCTAAATCTAATATGGCTTGTTTAATCTTAGTGTTATCAATTTTGTAAGGAATAGTAAACATACCTTGAAAACCACAGAAATAGTTTCACTCATCCTAATCATTTCATTACCTCTTAACTTTAGCTTGTTCGTACACCATTTCTTAGGGAAGTTTGCATATCTCGACACCTGCTTGATCACTTCTAATAGTAAAATATTCACCTCAACCTTCTAAAAAGCCTCCTAGTTTCCTTTATCCTTATCCTCTTTATTGAACTTTGCTAACCTGTCAGGAAGTGGCAGAGGGTTAGTCTTTTCAACAATTTGGAATTTGGCATTTACCTTTGAGCTTGATAGTATATCCCTTTCTTCTTTAAGCTCCTTCTCAAGCTTCCTACCACTTCTTATGGTGAGCGTACTAACATTCTTCATATTTGTCTCAGGTTGTAATGACACTTTTCCTCCTTTTTACGACTCTGGATGGTTAATTGCCATTGTTATCTAGCTCACCTAGTTATCCAAATTATGAATGTTATACTTCACCTCCTAAAACTTAGATATGGCCTTCAACTGAAACTACTATACACCCTGTTGAAATTGAATATTGTTAGTAGTAAAAGTCTTGAGCAAATCTTCTAGAGATGTACCTGAACTGGAAGAGGAAGCTTGTGGCTTTGGTTAAAATTTTTGTGATCCTTATAGTATAATTTTGCTGCTTATTCCCCCCATAATTCAAGTTGGGATGATCCCTGGAACATCCCGATCTCATACTAAGGGTTAGGATCCAAAAATTCGGTACATGTGATCTCAAAGAGAGATTAAGGAAATGCATTTTCTTGCTCATGCATAATGTTAGCATATATGCACATAAAAATAATTGCACATGCATTCATTGACAACTTCCGAGTATAATTGATTTTAAATGTGGTTTTATTGAAAAATGAGAAGTAGAGGGAGTAGAAAGAGTGATCTTGGTATGAGTTGTGATAAGGAAAGATTTGGAAACAAAATTGGTAGTTGATCTGGAAAATGTTCACTAAGTGTGCTTCAGTCTGTTAGCCATAACTTTTTCTCTAGTTATCCAATTGAGACGATTCTTTGTTTGGATTAAAATCAAGAAATATGGTTACATTTCTTATGAAGACATCAATTTTAAATTCTATTTCTAAGAGCCTCAAAAGTTTCATGAAGTTGAGAACTGGGTTCAGTACATTGGTGGATGAATGTAAAATTCGTGTTCAGAATTCAGGGGAAATTCTAGATGGATCTAGATAGATTCTGACAAAGTTGCCTCTTGAGAGTTGTAGATCTTTCTTTTATCTTTCCAACGGTATATAGTATGAGAATTTTGGACATTAGAATCAAAAGTTATGATCTTTATAAGTGGAGATGCCCAGGAGTATAGATTGTATCGTCTGTGATGATGTCATATCATCTGTGATGACGTCATATCGTCTGTGATGACATATCATCTGTGATAACGTCATATCATCTGTGATGACATCATATTGTCTGTGAAGACGTATCGTCTATGATGATATCATATCATCTGTGATGATGTCATATCATTTGTGAAGACGTAACATCATCACCTGACGGTACCCTATCGCCTGATCCACTTTTTACCCTCTACATAACTGAATCTGTCTTTGAGGTCTTCATAAAAGTTATAAATCTCGATGTCCTCTTTGAAATCGTCTTAAGATGAACTTGATTTGACATCTTTAGTGAAAGTTATGCCATTTGTCTCGGGATAGGTTCAACATGATTGAGGACAAAACTTTGTTTGATTATTTTGGCCATAACTTTATCATCCGACCTCCAAATGAAGTGATTCTTGAAACATTGGATTCATAAGAAATTTTCCTACCTCATTAAAAATATTGGTAGCATTATTAATTGATTTGAAAAGGATTGATTGAACGAAAGTGAGAGAATCGGTTGGAACAGTGAACTGGTGTTGTTTTACTAAACATACTTCAGTATTTTAATTATATATGGATCTTTAGGATTCCAAATGAGATGGTTTTTAATTTTTAGTAAACTAGAGACATAGGGCTACAAATCATCTGAAGAAGTAGAATTTTGAATCAGTCTCTAAGATGTTTAAATTCTAGATGGAATTTGTGCATAGTATACTATTTTGGACAAGAACAGTCCGAAACTGTTCGAAGTATATCTTTCAAATCACTGAACCAAATTGAATGATTTTGGTGTCAATGGAAACATAAGACATAGGGGAACTTGTTTTTAGAAGAAAGTGTTGCAAAATAACTTCAAAGTCAGGGTTAGAAAGAACATGCAAAGTGCCGAAATGATGTTTTATGGAAAAATATGAAAGTGATTTAATGGGTTATGACTTGTGTTTCAGTGATTTTATTAAGTCATAAACTTAAGTACAAATCATACTTAAGTGAGTTTTATTAAAGGGAAGTGGATAAGTGGCTAAGAAATGGACAGGTGTCCCAGCTTTAAAATTGAGTTTTAATAACCTCGAAAGACAAGTTACTATACTTGCCTTCATTTCTTTCTCTCGAAGTTTCTTTCTCTAGTGTATCTTCAACACAGAGTTTTCCATCAAATCTCCAACAGAGAAAAATCTTGATTTCTCCTATCCACTACCACTCATGCTTTTTCTTTCTTTCTTCCATCCTAAGAAAAACCGAGCCCCCTGTCAACCTTCAAGTTGATGTACTTGGTTACATGAGGGATTAGGGTTACGTGATTTGTTGCAGATGTTAGAGCCTCAAACAAGTAAGCTGGTTATGATTTTGTATTTTTGTATGAAATGAAGCATGCATCGTTAACTCACTGCTAAATGGTTAAGAACAGTGATATTCATATTTGCTGGAAAATAAGTGAGGAGATTTTGAGTTTGCTGTACATGTTGATCTTCTTTGGATTGATGACTGAAATGTTATGGGATAGTGTTAAACTAGTTTTTGGAGTTAAAAGATCAATGAAAACGTGTAGGAGATTAGTGCAGAAAAATTTGGAGAAATGGATGTGTGTGTGTGTGTGTGTGTGTGTGTGTGTGTGTGCGCGCGCGAGCGCGCGCGCGCGCGCGTAAGTTTTTGAGTATTTTTAGAGATGATTA
>JANZXV010000009.1:7938959-7951769 GCA_027576455.1 Erythroxylum roigii
CTTAAGCATTTAAAATTTAAAAATTTTAAATTCATTATCATTACCCCCTTTGCATATAAGCTTATTTGTTCCTATTTGGAAGCAACAATGCTAAAGGCAAGTATATACATAAGTTAATGGAATGAGCTTTGAAGAAAGGTCTAGATTTCCTAGCACTAACAAGTAGTGCACATGTTACCTTCTCCAACTTTAATGCTTGAGCCTGAAAACCTTCAAAGTTTTACTTGTGTAATATGTGAGCCAATAGATACTATTTTCCTTCATGATTAAGATAAATTTGAGGGTGTATTTTGAGATAACAATGTAATAATATAAAGGTTATATGTTTTTAGGGTAATCTTTAAGTTATTTAAATATTGAACCTACCTAATAATAAAGAATCTACAAACAAGTTAAACTTTATTTAAAAAGATAAATCAAATAATTGAGACCAACTATTCGGCTATATATAACCAATGACTAAATCTATACAAAGGATTTGGAATGTGACAAAAAAATATTTTAATAAATTTCAAGTTAATACAATGAAGAACAAGGATAAAAGGCACTCTTATAATTAAGATAAAATCAAACAAAAACTTAAAAACTCTATTGTTGATAAGAAATTTCACCTTTATATATGATGAACATATAAAACATGATAACCATCCTAACTACAAGTATAACATGGATTCCTACTTCAGTTTGAAAATTAACAACCAATACTACATCGTTTGAACATCTAAACTACTAATATGATTAGAACTCTAAGTACTAATTATACCCTCATCGTTCTCTCTCTCTTTAAAAGGATTTGACTCAAATCATTACTGAGAAGGTCTAGCTAATAATTATTTTATTAATCCTTTAAGTGAATTAAAAGGAACCATCTCCTCTAATAAAATTTTTAAATCTCCTTTGAATTAATAAGCTTCTTTTTTTGTGCATATGATACCAAATTATCTCAAACACCAAAACACCATCTTCGTTGGTTGGCCTTTGTAATAAATTTATCATTTTTCTACGGTGATGAAATTTGCAATCTAAAAAAATTTTAAATTCATTAGCCTTATAAGCACTCTTAAGCATTTAAAATTTAAAAATTTTAAATTCATTATCATTACCCCCTTTGCATATAAGCTTATTTGTTCCTATTTTTTCCTAGGCACTAACTCTTTTTCAAACCTCTTTTGTTTTTTTCTCTCTCTCTTTTTTTATTTAAAGCTATTGGTCTCAAACCTTTGCTTTTTATGAATTCTAGACTATTCTACTCTTCTTACTATATTCTCTTTTATCAATCTCATTTGGTCTTCACACAACTATTTTGGTATTAAGCATACAAGCATAATTGAATTATTTTCCTTCAAAAAGGTGTACCTATTCTTCAATCAATTATGGGTGACTTCTTATATCATATTGCCACTTCCTTCCTAATAGAATGTGACTAATATAGGTTGATACTACATCACAAAGTACCTTATCTTTATACCTCCTAATAGAAAAAGAATCTATCATTTTTGGTTCACTATGACCTCCCAATTCATTAATCCATTGAACCTTTTCTGGCTTTGGATGCTTCAAAGTAGGCAAACTCAACTTTTTCATAAGAGTAGTAATGGTTACATTAGTACATCTTCCTTCATCAATGGTTATATTACATACTTTATTTTATGTGGTATCTAGTAGGAAAGATATTCTCCTTTTTCTCTAACTCACCCTTGTTAATTTAGGAACTCGTTACATTTTTAACTATATTTGTCTCACCATCACAATAATAATCAACATCATCATTACTAAATTTATCAGCTTTCTCTTATGGTCTTGAACTGCGCCTATCTTGTCTCCTTTTATCAAGAACATAAGTGTTCTTTTTTTGTTTTGCAATTCATTGATTTGAATAAATTATCTACCTAGGAGGTCTCTCATATTATTATAGAAACATTCTTTCTCTAAGTTATTGTTGCATAACCTATGTAAAAAAAGAATGTGATTTCCTTATCTTCTTTAGATGACAAACCACCATTATAAGGCAAATTACAAGCGTATTATATTCCTAAAGAAAAAACTTTATAAGGCATGTTTACCAAGAACGAAATCTATAAAAAGATTTAAAATGCCATAAAAAAAGATTTTGATAAGTTATGGGTTATTTAAATAAACAAGAAAGATAGGAAGCATTCTTATTGCTAGGATAAAACCAATTAAAAATAATCAAAACTTTATAATTGATAAGAACAACTTTCTTTTATAAAGGGTGAACATAAAATAAGATAAACTTCTTAAATATATGTGTAACAAGGATTCCTACTTCAATTAGAATACTAACTATTAGTACTACGTACCTTACTTGAAACTCTAAACTACTAATTTGATCATAAAATTTAAGAACTAGTTGTATTCACATAATGTTCATTGGCCTGCTTGCGTTCATTTCTCCGATCGAACATCTTAGGTTTTTATAGAAATTTGAGGAAGTGTCGTTTTAGAAAAACGCACGCTTATTAAGAAAGTTAATGAAATTATAGATATACTCTTATTAATTAGCATGTGAGAGAAATTGTATATTATTAAATTGCTTTAAAATTGTTATCTGTGTAATTAAGATGAGAGAGAAATTAAAGGTTAATTTTGGAAGTAAAATTATAAATATGCATAAAAAGTCAAGAGTGACACTTATTTTGAATAATTAAAATATATTTAAAACGACACTTATTATGAATCGGAGGGAATATTATTTAGTGTCTTTCCCGATCATTGTATGAAGTTTCACTAAAACGTGGTAGGGGGAAATTAAAGTCTAACCTCCACCACTGCTGTTAAAACAAATTTTCCTCCTCCTTTAACTGAATTTTAGATTCGTCCATGTACAGTTAATATAAACCAGTTAATGCATACCTCATTCGACACGGTATGAAAACGCTTCTCCTCAATGTTGACTAGACTTGAACCTCAGAAATTGGACTTGGATCTTATTCTAGATCGTTTATCGCATTGATAGATGACTCGGTCAAGCGATTAGCCACTGAAAAATGACTTGGAAAACATCGTCCGGTCATCCGATGCTGTTCAATGATGCCAAGTTAACTTATGATTACGTAACTAATGCAAGAGCCGAGCGTAATTTGAATCATCACAAGTCATTATGGAACTAAGCGTCGTTGGAATTCAACATTCAATTCGATTTCTCAGAGGGGTCGTGTCAACTAATTCCTCATTCTAAATCAAACTTGTTCCTTGGCAAGTAGTAATACTAGTTGTTGGATCCATATGGGCAGATTCGGTAATTACTCTTAATAAAAAGACGTGAGGAGGCATACGCTGTAAATATTCTCATGCTTAGAGGGCTTTCCTTAAGTTCATTACTTTGTGTATTTAATAACGCCTCCAAGTCCAACACCCTTTGATTTCTTACTTTCCTGTGTACTGGCCAGCAGAGCACCCTCTTGGTTTGCTAAGTTCTTCGGAACAGAGACAAAAGTCTCTTCTCAAACAGAATCTCTTTCTTGGGTGTAGCTGACAATCCACGAAAAGAATACGTTGTAGGTATGTCCAAATTTGATTTATGATGTTGAAGGCGAGACCGTAGCGTAGCTAGGAGTTCATTGTTTTCGTCGTCGTCCTTGATGTTTCATTTTTTCTAGGCCAACTGATGCGTCCAAAGTTCATGACTCTGTGTGTAAAAGATTGCAAACTGGATTGGCAAGGAAATACTGAATCTCGGGTTTTCTCCTTCAAGTGGCTTTTGGTTGACAAGTTGGTTGGGAGCTTCCGTTTCTCTTTGTATGACATGTATTAGCAAGTTCCTTCCCTGTTTTTCTCTTTCTTGAAATCTCACGTTTTGACACTTTTGGACCTTCAAAAGTGCTTTCTTTTTGAATTGGCATGGTCTGTTCTCTGTGCTTGTCGACATTGTTGTTATGATAGAAGTTTGATCTTAAGAACCAATTGGATCTTTGATTTGACCATCATACGAATCTAAACTTTCCTATTTATCAAGTGCTAACTGTTGTTAGTTTAGTGGTCAAAACTTTGTATCATTGTCTACCTTAGTCACTTCGATAAACTGGTAGATGATTCACGTGGTCTATGGGATTTCTCTGTCTTTTTGTGTTCACATTTGTATTTTGAAACCTTTATGCTGTTGTTGTAAATGTTCTCCATAAGGTATGTAGTTAATTTCTTGAGATCTTTTTTTCTTTTTTTCTCTTTTCCTCTATCAATTAGAGAACTGAGGTTCTTTTAGTTCATGAACATTTCCATTTATTTTGAATTTCTCTTTTGGCTGGACTCTTATTCTTCTACTCCGACAATATCTTCAGGGTAAATGGTGAGCCAGCTGATTGTTTTAAAATGAGGCTGAAGTTAGCAGTTCTGACTCATTGTACATGTACAACTTCTGATTCTTCTTTTACATGCCCAAGTACTAGTAACTAGGGTAAATTTTGATCTTGCTCTTATGAAGGAGCCTAAGTATTACTTATTTTATTGTTGAATTTTATAATGCTCCTGTAGCCATTGGCCGATTGGTGAAATTGTTTGAGCAGCTTAACTGCTTATTTTGTTGTTCTGATAGTCATTGGCTGATTTGCAGAGAGAACTCCAAGTTTCATGCAATTGAAACAAAATAGATCAGTTGCTTGCCATAATTTGGTAATTCATTTAAGACTACCAGGGTAATAGTCCCTCTTACTAATGTGGGAGGATACAGCTGCAAAGAACTCAATGCAAGCATCGCAAGTCAGAAGATCAGGCATGTGTAAGAGATTATACTATCAACCAAAACAAGAAGTTGACTGCTTCATGGAAAGGTTCCAAACTTTAGACCAATGCTATGATGGAGACAGCCAAGGGAACCATTTCTCCACTCTGAATTCTCATGAGCAATACTGCACTCTGGAGTCATCTTCAGCAAAGGACAGTTCTGCTTTGTACAACTCACCATCAACTGTCAATTTATCACCCAATGGAAGTCCACTGTCACAGCTTGAGTCTCATTCATATCCATCTGATACACGCCATTCCCCTGACTATGCGTATAGTTCTCCATTAAGTAGCTCTTGCACTACTGAAGATGTTGATAATTTCAAGCATAAGTTGAGAGAACTAGAAACTGTGATGTTTGGGCCTGATTCTGATATTATGAATAGCATTGAAAGTGCCCTTCAGGATGGGAGAAACGTCAAATTACCAGAGATGGACAACTGGGGAAAAACATTGGAAACAATTTCTAGAGGGGATCTGAGACAGGTCCTTATTGCCTGCGCAAAGGCTGTTTCAGATAATGATATGTTGATGGCACAATGGTTGATGGATGAATTACGTGGAATGGTGTCTGTTTCTGGTGAGCCAATTCAAAGATTGGGAGCATACATGTTAGAAGGGCTTATTGCACGGCAATTCTCTTCGGGCAGTTCTATATACAAAACTTTTAGATGCGTAGAACCAGAAAGTGAAGAATTGCTCTCTTACATGCACATTCTTTATGAGGTTTGCCCCTACTTTAAGTTTGGATACATGTCTGCAAATGGTGCTATTGCAGAAGCCATGAAGCAAGAAAATAAGGTTCACATAATCGATTTTCAAATAGCACAGGGGAGTCAGTGGATCTCTCTTATCCAGGCCTTTGCTGCAAGGCCTGGTGGGCCGCCTCACATTCGTATTACAGGCATTGATGACTCAACATCTGCCCATGCCCGTGGAGGAGGACTGGATATTGTTGGGAAGAGGTTGGCTAAGCTTGCTGAGTTATTTAAGGTTCCTTTTGAGTTTCATTCCGTTACCATGTCTGGCTGTGAGGTTCAGGTAAAAAACCTTGAAATCCGACATGGGGAGGCTCTAGCTGTGAATTTTGCCTTCATGCTTCATCATATGCCTGATGAAAGTGTCAGCATTCATAATCACCGAGATCATCTGCTGAGGTTTGTGAAGAGCCTTTCACCAAAAGTGGTGACCCTTGTTGAGCAAGAGTCTAATACAAATACTGCTGCGTTCTTCCCTCGATTCCTTGAGACATTAAATTATTACACCGCTATGTTTGAATCAATTGATGTAACCCTTCCTCGAGAGCGGAAAGAAAGGATTAACATTGAGCAGCATTGCCTGGCAAGGGATGTTGTTAACATAATAGCATGCGAAGGAATTGAAAGGGTGGAACGACATGAACTCCTTGGCAAGTGGAAGTCACGGTTTGCTATGGCAGGGTTCTCTCCATGCCCTTTAAGCCCCTTGGTAAATGCAACCATCAAAAGACTACTGGAAAGCTACTGTGATAAGTATAGGCTTGAAGAGAGGGGAGGGGCTCTGTATCTTGGTTGGATGAGCAGAGATCTGGTTGCTGCTTGTGCTTGGAAATAGAAACTGAGTAGAGCATTGCCATGTATTTCTGGCTCGTCACCGTTAGCTTTAAGAATGCCTTGGACAGTGTACTTATATTTGTACATTCTAACGAGGTTGGCGACTTTCTAAGACAACCAATCTTATGAAACTTTTGCTATGTCTTTCGGGAGGAAATGAAAAAAAAAAAAAAAAAAGAGGAAGAGGAAAACAACATTGAGAGGGTTTAATTCAGACATTTTAAATTATATGGATCTATATAAGAAACAAGGAAATCGATGGCAAGTTTTGCGTATGTACGACGATAAATTTATTTGTCCCTACTTCCCAATCCCAATCCCATCAAATCATATTCTAATAAAATTGTGACCTTTTGTTTGCGTGTATTAACGTTTATAATCGCACAACATCATGTACATTAATGATGTATTTTATTATGTTGATTTGTTGCTTTAATTAGAGACATCTACAATGTATGAATAAGAGTATGTACTTCTCTTTTGATATACATAAAAAATACAAACTTCATCTTTAATTCTATCTATCATTCTCTATTTCTGCATGGTATCAGAGCCTCCTTTGTAACAAAAGGAATCAAAATTATGCAACTCTTCCATCTTGCTCTCAAGTATTATGTTCTTACATTATGGGTTCGTAAATTTGCTCTAAAACAATTTTCTATACACCAAATTATTCCCCATCATTTGCAGATCACATCAGTGCCAATTTCATCGTTGGAACACCTTCCACGCTCCCATACATGCCGCCACAAGCCACTGATCTCCGAAATAGTTATAGAATCTTTGAAGGAAGAAGACTATCTAAACGACGTCGTTTCATTCCAAAATAAAACGACATCGTTCAACCACTGCAAAGGGGGAGTACACGTCCTCGACACGACATTGAACTGTATACAGTTGAATGCCACGACACTGGCACGTGTCCCAAAGTCATTGGTACACGTGCTGTCCTCTAAGTTGTCCACGTGTCCTCTCTTTATTCGATTCAAACTCATCGGTTCGGTTCGGTTCAATTCGACAAGTGATTGACTGACCTTTTGGCCGTTTGGTTTAGTACATTTTAATTTGGGTTCTTCACAAACCAGACCGATTCCTAAGGCTTCTTGACGCCCTTAATCCAATTTTAAGGTCAAAATAACTGTAGGTTTCCTCCTATTTTATTGCATTCTTTTACTATGGATGCCTACAAACTTCCCCAATACATTACCAACCCTATTAATATCATCTTTGATGACTCCAACTATGATCTTTGGGTTGAGGAAACGTGTAGTTTTCTTAAAGGAAAACTTCTTTGGCTTACTGATACCGGAGAAATACCTAACGATTAGTGGCATGTAATGGCATGAACCATCAAACCTTACCATGGTTTCCAAATACATGTGCCAAAGCCATCAAACCTGACTTTTGGCGGTTTGACACAGCTCAAGAGGTATGGAATATCTTAAAAAATCGTTACTCTATATAAAATGATGTCCATCAATTTCAACTCTACAGGAGACTCCATCGAACGCAACAACAACCTGGACAGACAATGCATAGTTATGTGTCTGAATTACAAGAATTTTGGGATCAACTAGCACTTGACAATCCTATCTAGCCTAGTCTTGATGTTGTTGTTCTCTACACAAATCTTCGAGATTGTCAACATATATGGAATTTGCTTATGACTCTCAAGGATGAATTTGAACCCATTTGCAACTCTCTTCTTCATAGAGGAACTCTACCAAATCTTGACACTATCATTAAGGAGCTCATCTCAGAGGAAAGTCGTCTCAATATGCTCTGCATTGAAGAGTCTGTCTCATCTTCTAATGTTGTCCTTGCAACTCATACCCTATTTCAGACCTCTCAAAATTCAAGTAAGAAGTATTATAAAGGATTTTGCAGCTACTGTAAAAAGCTTGGACATCACATCTCTGAATGTAGAAAATGGCTCAAACAGAACTTTGGACAAGGTACTTCTTCTAAATCTTCCCGACCTGCTTCCACTGTTACAAAGTCAGGATGTACATGTCATGAAAGTCACACATGATAAAAAGATAATGAGATTGATATAGATGTGTCAGTCTATAAAGGCTTAAAATCTCACTGACTTGCATCTACCACTAGCCACTACTCTTCTAAAGATAATGTATTTTTAACCGATCACAAGAGTAAACGTACATGTTCAAGTTGCCATGAATTTTTCTAGTTAATTTTGCTCTTTAATTATGACTATATAGTCCTAGAATAAATAGAAAAAAGAGAAATAATTGTTGGTTTCTATTGATTCTCTGTCTTTTTTGTTTGAAAACTTAAAAACATGTAAGAAACAAACAAACTTAGAAACACACATGCATATCCTAAAAAATCCAAAAATGTAAAGGAAAAGAAATAAACTTCCGTTGGGTTGCCTCCCAAGAAGCACCTTTGTTTATTGTCACTGGCTCGACTCCTTGTTTTCCTCGTCACATGAAAAATTATGATCTTTAGATTGACACTTTGCGCTTTCTCCACTTGAGATTCTTTAAGATAGGGCCTAAGTTATTGACCACTCACATTTAACATCTTCCCTATCTTCAAACTCTTGATCTCTGCTGAGTCCCCACACTTTTGAAATATCTTAAATATCTCTTCACCTTCTTCCTCCTCATTTAATTTCTCTAACTTACAAGGTAAAGGTGAAGGATTAGTGTTAACAACAATAAGGGATTCAACACTCACCTTCGAGCTAAATGATATATTCTTTTCTCCTTCGAGCTCCTTCTCCACTTCTTCTACATTAGTAATCCCTTAAGAAATCTTCTTAGGATATATTCTTTTCTCCTTCGAGCTAAATAATGTATTCTTTTCTCCTTCGAGCTCCTTCTTTACTTCTTCTACATTGGTAATCCCTTAAGAATTCTTCTTAGGATTCTCAAACTCCTCTCCACTTCTTAAGGTTACTGCTAGTGTTCCTTGGATTCACCTTTATGGTTTTATATGGACGATGATATATAGGTTTCTTTGATCTTAGGACAACCATTTTCAGCCACTCCTAGATAAGGATAGAGAATAAAGAAGTAACTTTTAAGATATCCGAAGCAATCAGATGTTCCATTGATAAAGATGATACTTGTTTCTCTGTAGATGTGATTAATAATATTAAAGTGTCTTAGCTATGCAGGAAATAATAACAAGGGAACAATTAGATCATTTTATTGTTAGTGGAGAATCAATCATCCCATTATCCATCTTTCCCTTATTTTATAATTTTCTATGATTCTTATATGTTTGCACATTTAAAACAACATACAACTTAAGGACTAGTGAGGAAATTAATTTTTGGTGCTTATTAGTTTTATTATAATGAGCATAAAGGAAACAATTCTAAGATAATTCTTAACTTTCAAAGAATAATGATCAAGATGAAGTTTAGTTGTTATTTTGATTTTATTTATTTAGGTAAATCTTTTGAGCTTTAACAATTAATTTAATTTTAATTTGCTTTACTAATTAAAAATGGATACTTAATTTAGACTATGATACGTTTTGTATAATTTGTACATACAATTGAGTTAGAAGTGAAAATTTTAAGCATTTTCATTACCTCACATAAAACAAAAAGATAAACAAAATTGTTTTATTTGAATAAGTGAGCATTAAATAAATTCACTATATTGGCTTCAACCAAGTAAAAAGGTTAGATTTAAAGAGTGGTTCTCCATTTAAGATGGTGACCTAATTGAGTCACCGATATTCATGATAAATTATTTTCCCCGCGTAAAAAGTTATGTGACTTTTCAAACAAGCTTCCATATAATCTTGTGTTATTTTAATATTAGTGTTTTGCTTTTCTTTTAATAAGGGGTATGGAAACCAATGTGCAGATGCAGCATGTGAGTCATAAAGGAAACCAATGTGCAGATCGTCTTGCCTCTATTGCAAAGATGTCCAGTCCAGGCCTTCATCTGCTTAACGAGCCTCCGATGACGATTATGGACTTACTACATCAGGACCAGCTTGGTGCCCAATACCGTAGAGCCCTGCGTTAGCTAGGGCTTTTGTTCTTTGTTTTCTTTCCTTTGTACCCAAAAAAAAGGGGGTATGGAAATGTTTGAAATTTGAAGCATTATTTTCATGTATGTTTAGTTTATGTGTTAGGTTTAATTTTACAAATTGAGTTAAAGTTTGAAAGCTTGTTGAGTTGAATTGAATTGATTAATAACTTAATGGAAGTAGCTAATGTCTAACAAATTGACGAACTTTGCAATTGAATGAATAATGAAAAATCTTGATTGATCCATTTGATTTGTGAAATTGTTTCCTAGAGTTGCCACTTATTTAAGTTAAGAGTTGACGCTAATCTATATTCTATATCCAGTTGGAAAATTGGATGACTAGATGATTAAATTATATATTACAACTATGTATGAAAATGTTAAGTCAAATATTTATATGGTCATGACATGTTGTTAGAAATCAATCTTGATATATGAATATAAATTATTTAGTTAAGAAATTAAAGATAAATTAAAAAGTTCTAATTTATCTAATTCCAATTATAATTTATAATCATTACTGATATATTATAAACAAGATGGGTCATACATATAGAGCATTTAAAATATTAAATTAATTAAAATTAAATTATACTTAATTGTAAAGTTTAAAAAACTCTACGGATTAATATGATATATTTAATTTTATTACGATTGAATTCTAATTATAATTAGAGTAGACTTTCATTATAATTAAGAGTTTAATTTTAATTAGACTATGAAAAACTTCAACCTTTCTTTAGAAAAAGAAAGGCATAAGAGAACTAACAAACTTGTCAATCTTTTTGAAAGCTTGAGTTGTCTTTATTTGCTCTTAAAAAAGGAATTTAGAATCCATTTATAAGGAATTTAGAATCCATTTATAAGACAGGCAACGTGTTAGAAACCATGTTCGACACAATTAAGTATTAATATATTCTACGACATCTTTTACAAATTTGAGGAGTATTAAAACGACTTTGGATGTGAATTTGATAAAAAGAGAGCTTTCTACAAGTTCAAAAAATTGGAAATTTACTAAAGGTTTTAAAAAAAATTAATTGAATGTTTAAGAATTTATAATTTTATCTAAAGTTCAAAGAAATCGACAAAAAAAATTTAAGATTAAGATGAAACTTGATATTAGAATAAGCATCTAAAAATTCAAGGGATGTGGTTGAGTGGCAGGGACTCATCCATCCTTAATCAAAGGTCAGGGGTTCGATCCTTGACTTTGGGTATAGAGCAGCCTTAAATCTTCGGACCAGCTGTCCCACTCTGTGAGGTGCCTACAAATCAATGAGGGGATTAGCTACTGGGTCCGCCAGTGGATACCCTATTCTAAGACAAAAAAAGAAAGAAAGAATAAGCATCTCAAGTATCATAAGATTTGGAATTACAATTAAATGTTTGATTAATATCATAGGACTTCAACTATTTAAGGCGGTATCATAGTACTTGAGAGTAAGACATCCCGAAGGAGGAAACTGCAAAAAGGTAAAGCCGAAGTCGAATGACGCCGCATAAAAAGCTAACCAATTCACGCACCGATTACCTTCACGAAAAATATGTCGAACGCGAACCGTCTAGGATCGTGATTTTGATATGGTCCTTATTTTGGAAAAAGAAAAAAGAAAAGAAGAAAACCATTGCTTCCATCAAAAGAAGACCAGACGAAATGCCTGTTCATTGTCAATTACCTCAAATCAACGGATCTGAAATTTATTCATCCACCCAACGTTGGTCACGCACGACTCGTGCTTGAGATTAAAATAGATGACTTTGACCATCTAGAATGCGGGGCTACTTGATTGAACAATGAACCAACTAGAGGTGCTGATAGCCAAGGGCAGGATTGATAAGCATAGCCGGCAGACTCATCAATGCCGGCTAACAATCTCATGTTGCCTTTCTACACACACAAGACCTACTTTGAAGAATCTATGAATGAGGAGATAGGCTCACTTGCGAATCACCAGGCAAGATTAACGTTAAATCCCCTGAAACCACATCGAATTCCTTATTGTCTTCGTCCGTAAATCTTCAGAACAAATCAAAGCCCGGAAGATCGCTTGCCATATCACCAGTTTAAGCACTCACCATGATGGAAACGATCAGGATAGCACTCAAGATAACAATCCAAAATTTGCTTCCCTATCATATGTATATTGCTGAACCAAATCCTTTGGGCATCAGATCCTCTGTGCCACTAAACCTGTACCTACTATGTTCCACCCTTAAAACGTCAACGTTTTCGTTTTAATTAAACAGCGTCTGATTCTCAGCTTATTTTGAGCCAAGCTGATTTGTCCTTCTTTCATTTACCTTCCCGCCTCGACTCTTTCTTTCAAGAGTGTCGCATACCTTTTCTCTCCCACTCTCTTGCAGTCGTTTCTTCTACTCTGTCGCACACCTGCCTTCCAAAATCTTGGGTTAATTCTTGGAATGTGTACTGAACGCTTGAGGTATGCTCTTTGCCA
>JANZXV010000009.1:7960590-7995811 GCA_027576455.1 Erythroxylum roigii
AAGGATCGGCATTGAGATGGTTCACTGATTTCAGTGAGCTTCCATATCTTTGATTTGTCATTGGGTTCCTCAGCTATGAACTTCACAATCATTCCCTTAGGCGTCAATAATCTAATTCAGCCACAAAACTAAACACCATATACTAACATCAGAAAGCTAGACATGGACTGAAATATAAGCCGTATCACCACCAAAGCCTAAGCGTTCAAGAAATGTTTACCTTCTCATATCAGACCCAGAAGAAAGATACGAAAAGAAGAATTGTTCCTTGTAAGAAAGAAGAAAGTAACGAATCAAAGAAGGACTTCAAAGCCATGTTGGGGTTTGTTGCTGATGGAAGAGAGCGGTGAAGTAGACAAGAAGAGGTCAAGAGAGAGCGAGTGGATGGCAAAGAGCATACCTCAAGCGTTCAGTACACATTCCAAGAATTAACCCAAGATTTTGGAAGGCAGGTGTGCGACATAGTAGAAGAAACGAATGCAAGAGAGTGGGAGAGAAAAGGTATGCGACACTCGTGAAAGAAAGAGTTGAGGCGGGAAGGTAAATGAAAGAAGGACAAATCGGCTTGGCTCAAAATAAGCTGAGAATCAGATGCTGTTTAGTTAAAACGAAAACGTTGACGTTTTAAGGGTGGAACAGAGTAGGTACAGGTTTAGTGGCACAGATGATCTGATGCCGCTTTTGACAGAGAATGCATGGTTTGAAAACCAAAAATGTTTTTAAAAGCATTTGGATAGATGTGCACGGTAAACTTATTAAAAGAACTTGGGAAAAGCATTTGACAGACGCTTTACAATCTGTTTTTATGGATTTTACCCACATAGTCAAACTATTAATCAGTTTATAAAATTAGATCGATAAATGTTTATTACATTCAAAGTTTCTTGTACAAATGTTGTCCGAAAATGTGATATGATCACTAATGCTATTAAAATTGTTTTAATAACACGAAATCTTGACCCTTTAAAATTATTAATTTTATTTTGATATAATATATGATATTTTATCAAAAAGAATTTTCCACCCAAGAAGATAATAATATTTATTTTTATTTACAAGGAATGACCTGATAACTAGGTGACCTGTAGTTCAGGGATCAATAATATTTTCTATTACGTATAATACATGTGTGAGAAAAAATTGCTTAATTTTATACTTTTAGCCTAGACTACCTAGGAAGTATAATATTAATTAATTCTCCGTCACTTGGATGGATAAAATTAAAATATAATAATAGGAACGACCTGACAACCGGAGGACTATATAGTATTGAGCGTACTATAAATTTTATATGATAAAATAGAAAATTTATCACTCTTTAATTATGCATGAGTAACGACTTAATAATCAAGGGACTCATTCATGTTTTAAATATTTATATCATTTAGATAAAAGTCTATGTCTTAATGATATATGATTGTGTTCTTATTATGATGTTTTCTTTTTATTAGATTTCTCAAAATGTCTACTATATCACTGCAAAGCATTCTTGATGCTTACAAGCTAGCGGGTAAAAATTTTGATGATTGGTACCGCAATCTGAGAATTGTTCTCATGCATGAAAAACTTATCGACGTGATCGATAAACCCATGAAGGAAGCGTCTCCTGAGGGAATTGATGATGCTAATGCATTGGATGCATATTTTAAGTACAATGAACAGAGTACTAATGCTAAGTACATTATTTTGGCATAAATGTTTCTAAGCTCCAAAGGCAGCATGAAGGTATGAATCCTCCATAGATCATTAAGCATCTTAAGAAGATGTATGGGTCACAAAGTAGGACTGCTAAATACCAATTGTCTAACTCCCCATTCAGGTCTAAATTGAAGCCCAAATCTCCTGTGAGACCCTATCATCTTAAGATGATTGATCTTATAGAATAACTTGAGGAGTTAAGGTGTTCACTAGGGAAAGAGTTGTCACAAGATTTGATCGTACAGTCTCTTACTGATATTTTTTCACCGTTCATTGTTAACTTTAACATGAACAAGATAGACTGCAATCTTCATGAAATGCTTAACTTGTTGATCGATTATGAAAATCAAGTAGCATTGTCTGAGAAGGTGAAAGTGTCAGGGTCTGTGAACCTGGTTGGTAACTCTTCTAAGCGTAAGTGGAAGGGCAAGGAGAAACCCCAAGAAAAATCATCTTGCACCCAAGGGTGTTTGGAACAAATCCAAGGGTAAGGAGAAGAAAGTTGACCAAAAGGATGCTGAATGTTTCTTCTGTACAAAGAAGAGACACTGGAAGAGGAACTACCCAGAGTATTTGGCTACTTTAAAAGGAAACAAACAAGGTGGGGCATTTATGTAAAATATTTTCATGATTTCTTTAACTACTATTGATTCTACTAAATGGGTATTAGATACTGTAGTAGCTTTATATAATATCCCATTTTTTCAAAATATGCTTAGGGCTTAACCCTAGATTAAATATTGCATTTACATGCATAATATTAGCATTCATACACGAATTGATATTTGTGCACATTACAAGTTAGCATATGCACTCAATTGACTTATTTCGGGGTATGAAAAATGTTAAGTGATCATGATGTGAATTGTGTTTTGATATGTCATGAATTTTTATATGATTGGATTTCAATTAGAAAATTTGAAATTAAATGTTATGGATTGGAAAATTGATAGAATAAAATGTATATTTAGACTAGGACAAATGCCAAGTGGTAGGATAAATTGATGCATGAAAATTTTGAATTATTTAGCCTATAATTGAGTGACATTTGGCATAGTTAAATGGGTGACAAATGACAAGTAATTAATTGACAAATGGATCAATCATTGTGTGACAAATGGGTTGGTAAGTGGATGAAAAATGGCATAGTTGATTAATGGACAAGTGACCTAATTAGTTAGAGACATTTGGCAGCACCTGTTGGCACCCAGGTCTCGGTACCTATTACTGAGGCTCTGATTTTCAAAAAATTTCAAACTTTGGAAGATTTTAGCTTCAGCAGTGGTGGGTTCGCCACGGCGAAGTATGAAGGTCAAGCAAAATGACCCTTTGGGAAAAATACGCTGCGGCGAATGTCTAGCATCGCCGCGGCAAAGTCCCCAAACTTAGCGCAGAAAATCCTTCGGGAAAGGTTCGCTGCAGCATACTCTGGGCCTCACCACGGTGAAACCTTCGGACAAAACCCAAACCACCAACATTCAACACAAAACATACATACATACAATTTTTTCAACATAACCATTTTTAATAAAGAAATCAATTATGATCATACGCAATCGAAACTACTTCAATTTATCATTTCATTACTAAAGCAAAAGAGTTTGAAAAACTTTATTTACATATCAAACGCCACACCATTGGCTTATTACAAAATACAAAATGCACATGATACAATTGAATGATTATGCTTAATATGATTTTAAATACCAAAAGTTTCTAAACTAGCTTAATTACAAAAGTCTCTTTTCTTGGTGATTACCAAACTTTCGTTCTTTAAGTTTATACAAATTCATGCTTAAAAGGTATTTAAAACAGATCAAAAGGGGAATACAAAATTGAAACCAGGATTTCGACTTACCTTGATGACTTCTTTCCTTCTCTTCTTTGCTTCCCCTTTTTTGCTTTCGTTCTCTCTCTCTCTCTTTTGTTTTTCTCCCTCTTCTAACCTCACGGTAGGCTCTCATTCTCCCTTATGTTTCCTTTTACATCTATTTTCTCTAGAAAGTCAAACTAATCCATATGTCACCATTTCATTGGTCTATGTGTCACCATTCTATTGGTCCATGTATTATTTTTCTATTGGTCCACATGTTACTAACCTTAGGCTCCACATGTCACTCATTTAAGCCTCCATATGTTACTATTTGTAAGACTACACATCTCACCAATTGTAGGGTTACATATGTCACCTTTTGTAAAGTTACATTTGTCACCATTCTAAAGCTCCACATGCCACAAGTCTAAAGTACCATTTGTCACAAATTTAAAGGGCCACTTGTCACCAATCTTACCATTTAAGAATTTTACTGAGCTAATTTATACATTGACTCCTCAAACTTTCGATTTTTTTACAATTATCTCCAAATCACTAACTTCAATCCATTAATTTCTAATTTAATTCTAATTCATCAAAATCATATCCAAGCATCCCGAAATATGTCCATTAAGTGCATATAAATCATTTGTCAATTATTTCTCATATTTATAAGTAATAATCTATGTATGTGTATGCTAATCTCATACATGTACATAGAATAACAAATTTCGTATCCTAATGCACCAAATTAATCATCTAATGATATAACTTATTTTATTTAATGCAACATGCTTGAGCTTAATCTTCTAAACCTTCCAACCCTTAGCAATTTAGGAGACATGATATTACATTATCACTCTAGCATCGATATGGCACCATTTGAGGCGTTATATGGCAGGTGGTATAGAGATTCGATATATTGGGATATAGAGAGAGCCAGATTATTAGAGGGGCTGGACTTGGTTCAAGAGAAAATGGAGAAAATAAAGGTGGTAAGGCAATGCTTGAAGACAACTCAAGATCGACAAAAGAAATATGCCGACCAACATCGTCGGGAGATGGAGTACAATGTTGGAGATATGGTATTTCTTCAGGCATCACCTTGGAGGGAAATTCTGAGGTTTGGTAGGAGGGGGAAGTTGAGTCCGAGATATATCAGACCATATGAAATTTGTACAACTTGTGGGGCCATCAGCATACAGATTAGCATTACCACTAGAGTTATCACAGATTCATGATGTGTTCCATTTGTCAATGTTGAGACGGTATCGATCGGATCCTAGTCATGTTATATTGAGGCCTAAGATTGAAGTTACAAATGTCATGACTTATAAGGAGGTTCCAGTGGAGATATTGGATAGATAAATTAGGAAATTAAGGAGACTGGAGATTCCGATGGTGCGAGTTTTGTAAAGTCATCATCATTCTCCAAGAGAGGCGACTTTGGATGTAGAGAATGAAGTTCGATGTCAGTATCCTCATTTGTTTGGATTCTCAGGTACGCAATTTAGTTTCAATGACAAAACTGTTTTAAAAGGGGAGATCTGTAAAGCCCAATCATAAATTAAAGCAAATTAAATAGCCCAGCCTAGCCCATAACTAATAAGTTGTATAAAAAATACATATGGAAATAACATTAAGAGCACTAACGAGACAACACCTTCTTCTCCATTTTCTCTCAAATTTCCACCTGGTAAGTGTGTCTAAAAACACACTCTTTCATCTGCATATAACTCTTTCCTCATAAGTTTCCTCATTTTGTTTGTTTTGCAAAAAAAATGGAGGGAGTTGTGGAGGTTGACAACCACCCTATATTACCTTACACTTAGATAAAAATCCCAGCAACTATTATGCCATTTTATTTGTGATTGTTGATCGTCCTACACTAGTTTATAGTTAGATTGCATGTTGCGATTGATTGAGACAATAATTGAAGTTGTATGAAGGGATAAAAAGGGATAAAATATGGCTGAAAAAATGATAAAAAGAAGAGTAGAGAGAAGAAGAGAAGAGGGTGAAGACAATGACATCTTTTGAAAATTTAAGTTACGTGTAGGGGCATAATAGGGAATTCAGAAAAGTGAAGGGTAAATATGGAATATAGTTGCAAGAAGGGCATTTTTTGTGTTAATTGAAATGGATGAGGGTAAAATGAGACTTTTAATTAGTTAAGAATATTTTAGTAATTATGAAGATTAGGTTAGTAAGGATATTATTTTTATAATTGAGAATAAATTAAAAAAGAGAATAATGTTAGATTATTAGTATAATTGGGTTAGAAATTTTTCGTAAATTAGTCTAATAGAAATTTGAAAATTTTAGGTCCGAAGGTCTGATTAAGGAGTAATTTGGACTGTCAATTAATTAAGTCTGAAACCGAGATAAGGATAACATTGAACTTTAGTTTTAAAATTAAGTACCGTTTTGTTATTAATAAATTATACTTTGAATTAGTCATTAATTTAATTAATAATTAATACTTACATACATTAATTATCAAATAATTAATGTAATATAAGATGTTTTATTATTATATTTTGTTACATTTTCTGAAGTGTATTACTTGTTAAGTTAATCGGAAATGTGTTAATTAAATAGAGACTAGTGGTTAATAAGTTGTGAATAATTGGTGAAAATCGAAAATTAGTGACTTGTCTAGGATATGCTACATTTGATGGTCTTAGATGGTTAGATTGTGTCAATATGAGTGAATGGTGGCTAAGTATCTGTCCATGAAGTAGATACTAGGACATCCTGAATCTTGGGGATGTCCTCAGCCAATTATTAAGTACCATTGAAATATCCTAATTTTTGGAGATATTCTGTGTCAATAGCTAAATACTGAAGTAGTACCAGGATATCAAAAGAAAATAAGAAATTGAGGTATCCTGTGTCAATATTTATACATTTAATTACATTTCTATTTCAGTGAGAGTGTACGATGAGTTAAGATGGGCTGACAAATTTAATAAACCACTAAGAAAAGCCAACTTGTTCTTCACTTTTTGATCTTTGATAAACCCAACAACCAACTAGTTGATTGCTCGCGGGAAAAATAGATCCAATGGCCCATAACCCACACCGCCATTACTGAACAGAACAAGTTATTTATGCTTATGCAATGCCAGTTATAACTTCTTTTGACGGTGTCCGCAAGCCAGAGAAGAAGACAATCTACGTTTGCTGCCGCTTCTTTCTCTTTCAAAAATTGTTCTTCTGTGTATTTCTCACAGGCTAGAGAATAGGACAATATCTTCCACTCGAGTCCAAATCTTCTGTCCAATTTTATGGTGTTTTATTCTGTTCCATGAATCGTAACCATTTATTTATGTGGACTCCATGTGAGTCCCGTATAAATAAACATATGATCCACATAAATGAATGACTGAAATTCATGTGACAGAATAAGACACCATAAAACTGAACAGAATATCTTACCTCCTTCAACCCGTTGCCTTGCATATTTCTCTCTATTACTATCATTTATTGTGATTAGATGGGAAAGAGTAACGTTAACTTAAAATATTATTTTATTATTTATATATTTTTATCTTAAAAATTATTTTTTTATTTAACTTCATTACGAGGATTGTGTGAATTTTAAGTGAGTATATATATTGTGAGATATTGGTCGATCATTTACTAAAAAGGAAATTATCTAGTAATTGTATTTTAAGGATGGTTCATGGCCATTTGTTTCTTTTTTTTTATGTTGGTACAATTTAAAATTTTGTTATTTTACCAATATGCATGAAATAAATAATTGAATAACTATAAATTATTTATTTGAAAATTTAATAATTTTAAAATAAAGTAACTATTTTGATTTAAATAATATTTGTTAACTTATGTATATCTTTATTTTTAATCAATTGAAAATTTTTATTTTTGCTCACTAAGATAATAAATTTGAAAAATGTCATATAATTTAAACTTTAAAATTAGAGAATTATATGTACTTATATTTATGGAGGATCATAATTATGTTTTTATTTAGAAACATTGATTTTGTAAGCAACTTGATTAAATTTATTAAATTTTAACATCTAATTTTTATTAGATTTTGACCCCGATAAGACACTACAATTTTGATTTTTACTATTACTTTAATTTTACGATTAAACTAAATTTAATTTGAATCATTAAATTAGATTTTTAATTTGTTCTTTAAATAATAATAGATATTGATGTATTTTATTTCAAAAATATTTTATTTTTATTTATTTATTATATTCCAATTTTATAATGGTTTATTACCTGTTGAATTTTTAAAATTTAAACTTTTTTTAACCGATTCAACAACCGAAAGGCAGGATATTAAACCGAATAAAGAGTTCTGAAATTATATTTTTGAAGAGATATGTAATCCGGTAATGTGGCTTAGAGATTCGAACCTTTCATATCCAAATATGTATTTTTAAGGTTTGGTAATTTTCCATATAAACTTCTCAGATTAAAAAATTAATCAGATTTAGATAAGATATTTAGCTTTTATATTACAACTCTAAAATTTAAGATTAATAATAACTAAATAATTTTAATCAAGTCATAAAATTATAACTTGTTGTCATATTGCTGGAAGAAAATTAATTTTATACCCAAAAAATAATAATGTAACTTTTTGTTTTAATGATTAGTTAAAATTTTGTAATATAATTAACATATAAAATATAATAAAACATAAATATTAATTTTATATTTTGACGAAGCTTGATCTTCTTTTATCTTTTTCTTTGAACTGTTTTTATAGCTAATTAATCTCAATCACTATAGTAATTTAACTACGAACTTAAGGTTATTTATAATAGGTTTTAGATATTTTAGTAATTTAATTAAAATAAAATTTTAATTTTAATTTTAATTAATTATAATTAAATATTAATTATATCGAATAACAACATTGAATAATTCAGTGCTTTTTGGTTGAGCTAATTTCAGCCCCGGTTATAGTTTTTTTTTTATGCACCCAGGATATCCACCGACGGAATCAGTGACTAATCCCTTCACTGCGAGAACATCTCCAACATAGGACGGCTACAGCTGGCCCAGGAGCTTGCTGTATTCCCAAGGGTGGGATTCAAACCTCCAACCACTTGGTTAAACGACGAAGGCATGTACCACCTACGTCAACCCACTGGATTCCGGTTATAGTTACACATGCAACTTTTACTTTAATTCAAGGGACAGTTTAAAAAGTTCTTGGTCATGACAATCTCAAATCAATTACGTGCAAATAAAAAGTTTTTCTTTTCTTAATATATAACTTCGAGTTCAGATCTTTTGTCTAATTTTATGGTATCTTATTTTGTTCAATAAATCTCAGCTATTTATTTATGTGAACTTTGCATGAGTCCCGCAAAAATAAACGTGAGACCCACATAAATAAATGGTTAAAATTTATTGAACAGAATAAGACACCATAAAATTAAACAGAAGATCTTACGGTACCTTCATATTTCATCTTACATATGATTATATATATATGTATAGAAAATGGAGCTTACTAGAAGAGAAGACTACGTAACTACGTTGAACACTAATTCGGTGCCATCAACTTGCTGAATTTTTCTCATCATCATTGACCTCAGCAAAGAAGGGGTCCTTCAAGAGAAGAGTTGCTGAAGGTCTTGCCCTATGGTCAGCTATGCATTTCTCAATAAAGGCCTTCACATCTGGATCTTCTATTTTGTTCAGGGCCTGAGGCTTTATTCCTGCAGTCACCTTCTTGTAAATCTTTGCAACACTGTCACACTCACTGTAAGGAATTTCCATTGTCACCATCTCAAGCAAGCACATTCCGAAAGAGTATATGTCTACCGTCTCAGTGTAATCTTCCTCGTACAGCTCTGGGGCCATGTACTCTGGTGTCCCTATGATTGTATGAGCTACATGGTTCTTGTCTACTATGGTTGCGAACCCCAAATCCCCTATTTTCACCTGTACATACATACCATTAAGAAGTCACATAAGCTTAGCCTCGAGAAATACTGATTCAGCTTGTAAATGCAAACCAGGTACAGCATTTGTCAGGATGGCGTAGTAACTTAATATTCATCTAGAATGAATAAGCCAAGTAAATAAATAGCATCCATCTTTCGATACGTAAGACCAAGGAAAATTACACCCACAATGGAAACAATGTAGTTGCAGCCAAAAAGAGCTAATAATGAGCTTAGGAACAGATTGCAAGTACAATACCTGCCCAATGTTCCCATTTACGAAAATGTTACTGCAATTAAGATCTCTGTGAATGATGCACGGATCATGCGTATGAAGATACTCCAACCCCTCAAGCACCTGCTTGGACCACTTCTTCAAGGCCTTTAAAGACACATGGGTATGTGTCTTCCTGTAGTTTCTCAGATTTCCGGAGGTGCAGACCTCAGTAATAAAATTAAGTTTGCAATGCTCATCATCCAACCAGGCACTGTAACAAACTATAATATACATGTTCTTCAATGATCTCAGCAACTTAACCTCTGAGTGAAGTCGGTTAATGAGCACAGGGTCTTCAGAAAATGGCCTCAAGCCTACCTGATTCCAAGCCACTTCTGTGCCCTCTTCCTTGTCAAATGCTCTATAGACCTTCTTTATGGCACCCACACCAAGAAGTTCAGCATACCGCCCGAACCGTCCAGTGGGGTCAACTTCAACAAATGGTTCACCTTCTCTCTCAGACGAACTGGGTCTTACTGCTGGCATCTATAAATGTTGAAACCAATAATAAATCGCTTGAAGAAAGATGTTAAGTGAAAGGCACAACATGGTCATGATCCAGAAAGTGCAGAATTTTGAGCTTTTGCAACATCACTGAATAAACTCTCTTTGATCATAGTCAAGCAAAACAGATATCGTGTTGAAAGAGAGAAATAGTAAAATGTTCTCTCTCTCTCTCTTAGCAAAGAAGCAAAAGAGCTGTCTTACTAAAAGGAAGAAAACACAAGAGATAGGAGTTACTATGAAATACACCAATACTGTCCTGCTTTGCATTTCAACTTGAGCTACCAAAGAAAACGTCTGCAACTGCATATTAAATACTGTCCTGATTTGGGTTTCAACGTTTTAGCAAATAAATCTTAGAGACGGAGTTGTGATGTCCAACCTCCATTGCAACGAGATGTAAACAATATTATGCACCAAAATTATTGCATACAACAAAAACGAGGGAGAGACCCTAAGATGAAAAGGAATAGAAAAGAGAAAATAAGAACAGTAAGCAATAATCATATCAGCTGGACAAAC
Organism: Erythroxylum roigii; assembly: GCA_027576455.1. Classification (NCBI taxonomy): domain Eukaryota; kingdom Viridiplantae; phylum Streptophyta; class Magnoliopsida; order Malpighiales; family Erythroxylaceae; genus Erythroxylum; species Erythroxylum roigii. Next base: position 7,971,347 of record JANZXV010000009.1, read on the forward strand.
GAAGATTAAATGCAATCAGAAAAACACACTTATAAGTCTCTTTCTTTCTTCTAATTGTCAAAAAGGGAAAGCAAATAAAAACAGGAAGTCCAGGAAGTGCGAAAGGTGCATGCTCTTCCAGGAACATCATCATGTCGAAGAACACGACAAAAGGCAAAGAGATGGGTTTGGGTTACCTTCGGAATTTGAGAGAGTATTCCGACAAAGGTAGGTGGAGGAGGAACAAGATTGCAACTTGACTGAAGAAGTTTTTGTTTCATCTCTTTCTTTTATATATACTTCTTTCCTAGCTTATTTCTAACGACGCCGCCGTACGTTTCGCTCACGTGTGCGACATAACTGGTTGTTACTTGTTCCTTTTGGACTTTGAACCAGTCCTCTAGACGATACATTAACATATTACTAGTAATATTGGCACGTTCTATGATTGATATTATTGCAGTGGATCTGATTCAACGCAGAAAGTGGACATTTTGTGCTTTATGTAAGAAAATGACCAAAAAGCTTCAATCACACAGGTTACCTGCCCGCCTTCTGACACCATTGGAACATTGAATTTGTTTGGGCTGAAACTGTACTTTGTTGCATTGGACTATCGCTTCCTTTACGAATCACACCTGATACTTCACATGGAAACACGTCCACCATGAACAAAATCTTCTGCTACCAAATACTCTAGTTGCTCTGTCTTCGTGCAATCTCATCCATTCAATTTTGATTTATTTATTGCAATGATGAATAAGATTGCTTTTGAAACCGTCCACCAGAACTACGGATGGTCCATACTCAGCCATCGTATAAGGGCAAAAAGAAGATAGGCCAGCTATTATTCACACCCTAAGATAGAGTTGCTGCCTTTTTCAATGTGTTGTTGTAAACGCAGAAGTGAGATTATGATTTGATAACTTAACTAGATGGATTCGTAAGACCATATTAGAACTAGTGAATTCTTACTAGGCTGCACAGCAACGAGAACTTCGGAGCTTTACATGATATCAGACAACTCTTTTATTTTCCTAACTACGACCATCAACATTATCAAACTTACTTTTTGTTATTGTGTTAACAAGAAAAGTCCAGTGTCCTTTCAAAATGGAAAGCAACTAGTACTTCTAAGTAGATCGAAAAGTCGAGGCATGGAAAGCAACTAGTACTAAGTAGATCGAAAAGTCGAGGCATGGCAGAATTCTCGTGAAAGATATGACAGCTTTTAGAAATGACAATCTTTGGTTTGGGAGCCTCCCTCGCTTTCTGAATCATCATCTTCGTTACGTTTAATTTGAATTCTAGCAATAAAGCAAGAGACCCGTATAAACACACACACACATATATATATATATATATATATGAATATGTGTCTTAATTATATAGAAAATATTATTTATAAATGTATAATTACTTTAATAATATTCAAATATACTAGAGTTGTATTATTATGGATGAAAACTTATTAAGATAAAATATTATTTATCCAGTGGTTGCAGCAATTGGGCACAGTTTCTTGTAATTGGAAACAATAAACAATGGATTTCAATTGGGAGGGACAACCATGTCACTTACAGGGCCTTCGAACCCAGCAGATTGAGCCTCTTTCCTTGAAAGCCATATCCAAGGAATTGCATTGCAGAAGCACAGTTTTTGCAATCTGTGTTGAATCTTCGGCACCCTTGCCTGATGGTTTACATCCAGACATGTAGAAATTGCTGTGCCAATTTTCGGATGTATATCAGAAACCAAGCCAGTTACCTCCGGAGAGGGAAATTAACCACCACATCAATCTCAAGGAAGGTACCAACCCGGTTAATGTCCGACCTTACAGGTATGCTTACTTTCAAAAAGATGAAATTGAGAAGCAAGTTCATGATATGTTGAAATCCGGGCTAATACGGGCTAGTTCAAGTCCTTTTTCTTCTCCTGTCTTGCTAGTTAAGAAAAAGGATGGTTCGTGGTGATTCTGTACTGATTACCAGGTTTTAAATGAGGTTACAATTCGGGATAGATTTCCAATTCCCACAGTGGAGTATATGCTGGACGAATTATATGGTGCTACTTATTTTACTAAGCTGGATTTTATTGCAGGGTTCCATCAAGTTCGTGTTCATCCTGCGGATATTCATAAAACGAATTTTCGGACTCACAATGGCCATTATGAATATCTGGTGATGCCCTTTGGGTTGTGCAATGCACCCTCTACCTTTCAAGCTCTTATGAACACTACTTTTCGTCCTTACTTAAGAAAATTTGTGCTGATTTTCTTTGACAATGTTCTCATTTACAGCCTAACCTGGGAATTGCATTTAGAGCATGTACGACTAGCTTTTGAATTGTTACACAAGCATCGCTTCTTCATTAAACTTGGCAAATGTGCCTTTGGACAGCAGCAGATTGAGTATTTGGGGCATATAGTATCACGGGATGGGGTTCAAGTGGATCAATCCAAGATCAAAGCAATTCTTGATTGGCCTAAAACCACAAATATTACTGAATTACGTGGTTTTTTGGGTCTTACAGGTTACTACAGAAAGTTTGTTCGAGATTATGGTGTTCTGGCTCAACCTTTAACACATTTATTGAAGAAGGGTAATTTCTTTTGGACAGCAGAAGCCGATGCAACTTTTTTGGCCTTGAAGAGTGCACTAATTTCCACTCCTACATTGGCTATGCCTAATTTTAATGAACCATTTGTTATTACTACAGATGCTTCTAACACAGGCATTGGCGCGGTCCTTTCGCAACACGATCGACCCATCGTCTTCATGAGCCGTGCCCTGGGAGTTTCTAAGCAATCTTTGTCTACTTATGTTAAGGAACTGCTGGCCATATTACTGGCGATTCGCACTTGGCGGCCCTATATTCTTGGCCGAAAGTTTTTTTATTCAAACGGACCAGCGAAGTCTGAAATTTATGATGGAGCAGCGAGTTGTCACTCCAGAGCAGCAAAGATGGGTCTCCAAACTGCTGGGTTATGATTATGAGATTATCTACAAGCCAGGCAAGGAAAAATGAGTAGTAGATGCTTTGTCTCGTGTGCATGGAAGTCCAAGTCTTAATACACTCTTCCTTCCTCACACAACTCTTTGGGATGAGATTAAAGCCACAATTTCTTCTGATCCTTATATGCTGCGTATGGGGAAATTAGCCACTAACAGTCCAGGAGACCCATATTCTTGGAAGCATGGCTTAATGCTGTTATTTTTTATTTTACTGTTATTGTTTTATTGTTTTACTTTTCTATTCAAATTGCCAAGTCAAAGGCAGTTAGCAATAATAGCAATAAGATCTCTTAAGTGCTGATTATGTGGCCATAAGAGTAGGATTAAGTAGTTGATCTCCTTTCCTATTTATACTACATATATTAGCAGCAGAAGAATCAATGAAAAATATTATCTAAACTTCCTATTTTCTCTATCAATCTTCTGTGGCTTTGACTGGGACCTAACATATTGACTTCATTTCCATTTAAAGGAAATGAAAAACCAAACTTTATAAAGAAGTTGAAATAGAAGAGCACACCCTAACTAATAGAGCTATCAATTGGGTAAGGTAAATTCTCTTAGCATATGGTGATCACCCTAAAACTTATAACTAGGATGAGAAGTTTATAAAATTTGTAGTGATTCATCAACTCATCTATATCATACCACTTTCATAGCACATATGCCCGAGCATATCCATAGATAGTTGAGAATATACTTTATGGAAATGGTACATCAGAATAATCACATAAATATAGTCTGAGGCATCAATATAACTTAAGCATTCCAAATACTTATCTCCTTCACAATCATAATAAGTCATATATGTCATTAACATTTCGAATTCAAGTAGACCAGACACAACGTTTTTGAACCCAATCCCAGTATATCATACAAAAAAAATACACACTAGGGATAATGTGTGTCATAACATAGAATGCTAATACAAAAGCTATCTATTTAGACTTCACAGGTATCAGGTGACCAGACCTTTGAGTCATTCTTGTCTCCAAAATAACAGTACCAAAATTCTATTAGATTGCTTTAGAAGCTAGATCTCCCTTGAACTTAAAAATCAACGTTTCAATTTCGATAAGTTTGCGAACTCAGTAAGTGAACCATCATTGATGCGCTCGCTCAAGTCAGAACACCAAAATAAATTACCTAAATCAATTCATTAAGTATATTACAAAATCCAGTATCGAATACCACATCACATTTTGTCATATTTCAACCAATTGCATATCACAATTTCAGAATAACTCAATAATTTCATCACAATCATTCATACGATACATGTATAATTGTATATGCAAATGCACATGATTTCTTTTTTATTTTGCTTTGTTGTGACCGAGCTCCTATCAACCCAATTTACTGTCTCGTATCCGTTGTGTATACTAGACTTATTTCATATACTGTCATGTATCCATTGTGGATACCGAACTTATTGTTATCTAAGCCTGTAGCTCTTTGTGCACAATCCTGAGCTTTAAGCTCTTTTCCACACATTGGTCACTCCAGTCACAACTCCTTTATCTGATCATGCATTTCAATGTAAAGAGTTTCATCAATTCACATATTATGCTTTCAGTACTTTTCATTCAATGTGCTCATGTCATATATCAAAATTTTCAGATCTAAGTCTGGTATTCATCATTCAGTTATTCACACATTCCATAATACACATACAATTCAAACGAAAGCACATATAATTAAATTTACACATCTAGGTTAACTCACAATACGCTCCAGAATAGCTATTGCCTTGATAATCTGGCAATGTTTGGATGTTGACGATCAACTTGTGCATCTATAGTCAAGCAATACACATGTATATGTGTCATGTTCAATGCATGCTCAATTGACCTTTCTGGGTATATATTCTTAATCACAAATCTTGATCGTTCAATTATTATAGCTTGTATATTACCACCTTGCATTCAGGTTTATACCTTAAGTAAATTACTCTAAATTCATCAATCATACATTCATCAACCTTTTCTACCAATATACATTCACACAATTTTCCAATTCTCATTCGTTCATACCTAATACACCTTACTCATATCCTTTGGATCATATTTGCATTCATAAGAACACCTTTATTCCTTTAACAACTCAAAATTTCCAGATTTAAATATATTGATATCAAGACAATCCATTCATTAAGTAATGACATCAATTAACAACCTAAACTTATCGAACCCATAACCAATTAATCAAGCAACAATCTAGTTTCATTTCAAGCCTTAATCAAGTCCAAATACACCAATGTAGAGTGGCTTATCCTCATTTGGTTCAACAAATTCACAAAACCAAAATTATCATTTAAAAGCTTTGCCCACAATTGTGGGGGACCTTCCAACGATCATGGGATGAGTGCCCCGATTATGCACTATCCAATTTCCCTCAATTCTCCACGAATTTCATCTACTTAGGATCATCATTAACACTTCAAATTTTCCAGAATTCATACTTTCAAAAGCTACTTTAATTCATGTTAATATAACTTCCATCTTGGTTTCATTAAAGCTCTCTAAATTCTATTCATTTATTTCATTAACAATCATTCTTACACATACACTAACATCCCTATTTTTTTCCAGATTCAGAAGAAAACTCTTTCATATTAAATTCACAACACCTTCATAACAGTCCGTTAATTATACCTCAATTATACCTTAATTATACCTCAATTCCTCATCAATTTCATCTCAATTTCTAGCTCAAAATCATTCATTTAACAACTCATAAATTATTGTTTTTCATGCATTCTAAACAGAACAAAAATGACCATTCATGCATCATTTTCTCAGCTCACATTTAACACCAATATTTAAATCAATCAATCCCCAATTCAGTCATCATCAAGTTCTAATATTTTATATCACAAGCAATCAATATTTTACCTTCTTGATCAGCTTAATTGCCTCCTCAAATATCAAGCTAACCTAGCCTTCCATGCACCCAAGCATAATCCCATTAACAAGATGGGAGTAAAACGATTTCGACAGTAACGAAAAGACATCAGTAGAATCTATCTATCTCTATGAAGAATTTGACCAAGGTTTTGAGGTGGTAATGGACAGAAATGAAGCAAAATTTTAGAGCTATGAGCGTGTGTGTGTGTTTCGGTGGTGAGAGGGAAAAAGAAGAAAGAAGACAGCAGAAACAATTTCTGCGTTAGTTTAATTCACTAGGTGCTAGGTGTCACTATTTTACAATGACATTTGTCACATATGCATGCAATCCACTTGTCTTCTATATAAGCTACCAAATGTCACCAAAATCCTAGGCTATGTGTCACTCCATTCTCCAAGCCATTTATCACTAAATTCTACTGCCATGTGTCACTTATTTTATAGGCCTAGTCATCCTAAATTTCCATGTGTCAACTTGTCTTACCTGTTGATATTTTTCCTAGCTAAATGTACATTTTAATTAATCAATTCCCAATTGTAACAATTAACTCCAAATTACTAATTATAATCTACCAAACCAAAAGTCAAGAAATAAATAATACACAATTATATCATAACAATTTTAAACCTTTCATACCCTCAGAATATGTCAATTGAGTGCACATACAATCTTTGCAATGTTTTCCAAGTCAACATTCATGTGTGCATATATGCGAATGAAATGCACCTCATTAATTCTAAAATGAGGTGACTCAAAAGTCTAACATTCTAACCCTTATTACGTTTTGGAAACCGGCTATTACCATTCTCCCCCTTAAGGAATTTTGTCCTCGAAATTCTTACCTGATTGACCAAATAGATGGGGGTATTGTTTCCTTATGTATTCCTCAGTCTCCTATAGAACTTCTTCTCTTGAATGATTCCTCCAAAGGACTTTAACCAAAGGAATTACACGATTTCTCAATTGTTTCGTCTGGTATTGATAAGTCAATTATAATACATATTTGTTGGACTTAATATTTATTGATTTGTTAAATTGGTATTTATAAATTGATGGAATTAATTGTTAAATGTTCACAGGTGGTTTCCAATGCCAACAAGACGAAAAAGGATCGAAAAGAGGAAAATTATGAAAGAAATCCCAATTTTGCAAAATTCCAGAATTTGTTTCCAACTAGAACACAACCATCCAAGATCTGCTGGACTTCTTTTCAAGATGTCTTCCACCGAAATTAAAAGACTACTTAATCTGGACAATATCCAATCAAGATTATAGAGAGATTCAACTAAAAAAGGACGCTTGGAGTTGCCGCACTTATTTATAGATGTATTAGGAAGATTAAAAGGCGGTCGTAGATTAGAGTAGGTTTTATCATAGGTTAGGTTAGGTTCTCTATTGTTATTCCCAGCATTGCCGCACCTTGATTTCCTTAGTTTTATTTTCCTTATTCCATCAAATCATCGCATCCTTCTTTTCCCAGCTTATCGCACCTGTCTTTGCTTTGCCGCACCTGCTTCTTGAGTTTCTTTCTTGTTTTTATTCAAACACAACGACGCACCTTCTTCCCTTTAGGCAGCCGCACTCTTTATTTTCTTCTTGATTTAAGCACACCGTCAACGCATACTACTTCAATCTTGGACTGCCGCAGTTGATTTATTTCTTGTCTTTTAATTGTTCCAGCAACAACAGCGTCATCGCACTTTCTTTCATTCTCCTTGGCTTCACGTTGTTCTTCATTATTCCAATAGCACATCAACGAATATCATTCTATTTCTCCTAAGTTGCCGCACCCATGAATTTCTTTTTATACTTCTTATTTCTCACATCACGTCGTATATCATTCTTGGTTGGCTGCCTTTGGTCCACGTCTTCTTGTCTTTCCAGATACATCATCATCGCATGTCTTCTTTTCTTTGGATGTCGCTGGTCCACGTTATTGAAGTCCTCCATTAGCATCATTGTTCTCTTCTGTTTTCATAGGCTACCGCAAGTCCATTTAATTACTTTGCAGTGTTTAATTTTTATGCACTTGTCAATTAGTTTATTTATATAGATTAGGGTTTTAGTTAATTTAATTTCCTGTTTTCAATTTATGCAAATTTCAATTAGGGATTTTGTTAATTTCAATAAAGACCAGTTATGAAGTTTGTTTATTTTATTATTTCTTTTGATTTCAATTTATTTATGGTTTCGATTTCTGATTTTTTCTTTTTATTTTTATTGTCGTGACAAAACCCCCCTCGCTATTTTCGTTTGAACTAGCTAACCTTTATCGTTAGATATTCCTCGTGGGAACGATATCCACTTACCGCTGCTACATTAATTTGTTTTAACGGAAGTGATTTATTTTATATTTGGTTGCAGGCGACAACATCACCAGGTATCCAACTATTTTGACCGGTGCCTCAACTTAACTCAAATTCGTTGCATTCTCAACCTCCTATGCTGGTAATACATGTGTTAGATATGATCGATATCTCCTGAGCATACTAACATGAAATACATTGTGAATCTGAGACATTTCTAGCGATAATGCTAATTTGTAAGCTAATGGTCCTACTCTCTCAGAATCTCATAAGGACCAATGTATTTAGGGCTCAGCTTTTTCTTTTTACTAAACCTTAGCACTCCTCACTAAGGCGACACTCTCAAAAACACCTTATCTCCCACTTTACACCCCATATCCCTCCAGTGCTGATCTATATAACTCTTTTTCCTATCTTGAGTTGCCTTAATCCTACTACAGATCAATTTTACCTTATCAACGGTATGTTGAATCAACTCTGGGCCTTCAACAATCCTTAAGCCCTCTTCATCTCAATACAATGCGATCAACACTTCCTACTATATAATGCCTCTTATGGAGCCATACCAATACTACTGTGATAATGATTATTGTATGTAAATTTAATGAGAGCTATATATTCATCCCATGCTCCTTGAAACTCTAAATATAAGCTCTGAGCATATCCTTAATAATCTTAATAGTCCTCTCACTCTGTCTATCTGTCTGAAGATGAAATGTTGTACTAAAGTTCAACTTTGTACTTAATGCTGACTGTAAACTGTCTCAAAATCTAGATGTAAATCTAGGATCCTGGTCTAATACAATAGAGACTAGGACTCCATGTAACCTCACTATCTCTTTTATATACCTCTGAGCTAACTGATCTAGTGTGTTACTTTCTCTCATAGGTAAGAAATGAGGTGATTTCGTTAATTTGTCAACAATAATCCAATAGCATCATGTTGTCTCTGAGTTCTCGGTAAACCCATAATAAAATCCACTGTAATCCTTTCCCACTTACACTCTAGAATAGGTAGTGACTGTAACTTTCCAACTGGCGAACAATACTCCGCCTTAATTTGTTAGCATGTCAGACCCCTCGCAACATACTCAGTCACTTGCCTTGTCATCCCTGGTCACAAGAAATGTTGTTTCAGAGTATTATACATCTTGGTAGTACCAGGATGCATAATATAAGTTGCTATGTGTGCTTCCTCCAATATTTCTTTTCTCAGACCATCAACAACTGGTACGTATAATCTCTGCTAACACTGGTGTCATAGTTAATCGATGTTTCAACTCCTCAAAATTTCTCTAACGCTCATCAGTTCATCGAAAAGGTACATTCTTTCTTAGAAGCTTTGTCAAAGCGACTAAGATCAATGAAAACTCCTCGATAAATCTCCTGTAATAACCTGCTAATCTAAGAAAAATCCGAATCTCAAACAAATTTCTAGGTGCTTCCCACTTCATCACTGTATCAACTTTTTTTAGGTCTACCTGTATGCCCTTTCTAGATACTATATGACCCAATAACACCATTTAATCAAGCCAAATTTCATAGTTACTAAACTTGTCATATAATTGCTTGTCTCTTATTATCTGTAAGACCAACCTAAAATGCTTATAATATTCCTCTCTACTCCTTCAGTACACCAAAATATCATCTACGAATACAATCACAAAATGATTTAAGTAAGGTTGGAATACTTTATTCATCAATTCCAAAAGGCATCACCAAAAACTCGAAGTGTCCATATCTGGTTCTAAATGCACTCTTTGGTACATTAGTTTATACTATCTTCAATTGATAATATCCTGACCTCAAATCCAGTTTAGTAAACACCTGAGCTCCCTGTAACTGATCGAGTAAATTATTTATTCTCGGCAAAGGATATTTGTTCTTCACTGTCACCTAATTCAATTGCCTATAATCAATGCATAATCTCAGGTTCCATCCTTTTTCTTCACAAACAAAACTGGAGCTCCCCAAAGGATACACTGGGTCTGATAAAACCTTTATCCAATAACTCCTGCAACTGAGTCTTAAATTCCTTAAGTTCTATAGGTGTTATCTTATACAGAGGAATAAATATAGGAGCAGTACTTGGAACTAAGTCAATAGTGAACTTTGTTTCCCTATCTGGGGGTAATCCGAATAATTCAGTGGGAAATATATCTAGGAAATCCCTAACAATAAGAGTATCCTGAATTATTTGCTCAATTCGGGTGTCGGTCATATCAACTAAATAAGATTCACATCCACTTCAAATCAGCCTAAAGGCACTCATTAATGAAATCAATCTGGCTGGCTTGGTTGACTACATCTCGAAATATAACTCTTGGTTGATTAGGAGATTCAAAAATAACTTCTTTAATATAACAATTCATCAGAATCCTATGAACAGTAAGTTAGTCCATATCCAAAATGAGGTCTATTTCTTGAATAAGAACATTATATTCAAAACATAAGTTATGGTGTATATTATCCTACTAATATAAATAAATAATAAGTCTAACATAGACAGTATATCTTTTTCAATAATATGACTAGACTAATTATCCCCATCTTTGAACTTTTCATTTATTTTCTTTTAGCACAAATGAACAAAGAAGAACTTCATAAATACCCCAATGCCCCCTTCCTAATTTAAGACACCTCTCGTAAAAAGTATTAAGATAAGTTATCATCTAAAAAAAACCTTTTACTATTAAAAGTTTAAATAATAGAAGTTTGAATGCACAAAAAATTAAAAACTTAACTAAATGATCATTATTTAATAATTATTAATAATCATCATCACTGAACACAATTTAAATGTAAAAAATTAAAAACTTAACTAAGTAATCATTGTTTGATAATTATTAATGATCATCGTCACTAAGTAAAAAAAATATTTTTATGAGATAATATTTTTATTATCTATAGTAATAAATTAAAATTTATTTTATTAAAAATTTATGATATTAATAATCACTAATGTCTAAAATAATTTTTATTATTTATGACAATAATAATCCTAATGATTAAAATAATTTTGTTATTATTTATGATAGTAATCATCACAATTTATGATAGTAATCATCACTAATGTCTAAAATAATTTTGATTTGATTTATGGGGATGTGATTCTCTACTCCTCACATAAATAGATGGCTTGGATCTAATGGAACAGATTACAACCAAAGTACCAGGGCCTGAGGATTTCAAGGCTGATTTATGATAGTAATAATGTCCTCACATAAATGGATGACTTGAATTTAATAGGACATGTTAGAGTCAGAGTACCAGAGCCAGAAAATTTCAGAGCTGATTTATGATAGTAATAATCCTAATGATTAAAATAATTTTGTTATTATTACGATAGTCATCACTACCGACTAAAATAATAACGACTCCAAACTTTCTATAACCTTAAACATATGCTTTCAGAACCCAATATAAGTATTAAACCAAGTATCGGAAAAGAGCAGGCCAAAACAGAGCAATTTGTAATAAACTATGAAGCACGGAATACGACACGGATACGGATATGTGGACACACTAATTTTTAAAATTTGGTGGACGCGGACAGGGACGAAGCCACAGTAAAGATAAGTGGGGGCAAATGTGGCAAGTGACTCTAAAAAAATTTTACATAAAAAATTATTATTTTAAATTTTTAACTCATAAAAAATTAAAATTTTGCCCCACTAAAATTTTTATTTTGCCTTAAGTGAAAATTTGCTCCCACTCAAAAATTTTTGGATCCGTCATTGGACACTGACACAACATATATATATATATATAATTCTCAAGCAAAAATCAATTCTCTCAACCAGCATAGCATCACCTTCACAACTGCAGCAACCAACAAAATAAAACCGAAATTTCTAGGATAATTAAGATATACCATACATACCTTGAGAAAGGTGCATGAGTTTCAACAGATTCAACATCTAATCTGAAACCCATGCAACAACTGACGCTTAAACTGAAACCCCAAGATTAGGGCTTCTGGAGAAATGGATAAAATGACGAGGAGGAAGAGAGAGCGGAGATCTAGGGCAGAGAAGAGAGTGCGTGTTCATTGGCACAGAGGAGCGAATAATAGCCAAAGTCAGTTACATTGGTACAAAACAAAAATAAAAAATAAGAGGTCATTTTTTAATCTAGCCGTGTTCGAGCCGTCTTCAGGCGTATCCGAGATAACAAAATATATTTTTTAATTCTGACACATATAGACACGTGTTAGGTGGGTGATACGCAGACGCGGCTCCATTTTGTCGTATTCATGCTTCTTAGGTAATAAATAACCAATTGGCATGCGTACAAAGGAAACTAACTCCAGATTAAAGCAGTCACAACATATAATCTTCAGAATCCTAAGTGGTTAGTTGAGAGTCAATCTCAAAATTGCTGAATAAATAAGATGTCTATAATTAATACGAGGTGCTTGGAAATTATCTTAGTTTCCCCACTACAACATGATCTCAAAAGTCTCCAATATAAAAACTTAAAGTAGACAAAGGCCATTATAATAACTGCAAGCTCAAGCATGATATCATTATCTGTTTCTCTTAAGTACAGCTGATATTGTCTCCCACCATCTCAGAGATGACGCCCTTGCTCTTTCTTCGACTGTCACAAAGCATTCTGGAAGATGACGCAGGTTAAACTTTCTACGACAAGCCTAATATGATCATAAGATCATTGTCCCGACAAAGCAAATACTATCCGAGTACCTAAAGATAACTGAAGTCGTAAGGACATCATTTCATGCTACAACAGTCTTTTCACCATGCTTTGCTACATTCTCCACAGTTTCAACTGATGACTTTGAAACATCGTCCACTGCTGCCCTCACTGCTCGTGGATCAGTGCCATCGTTCCTACTGGAGAGATTTGAGTCGTTAGTCTCACTCGTTGCCTGCAAGTCATCTGCCTCTTTATTTTCGTCACAGAGTTGCAAATCATTTGCCTGATCAGTTGCATCAGGCAGTTGAGAATTATTGCCTTTATTTGTCACAGCAGAGAGCTTTGAACCATTTACCTCTTCTTTCATATCAAGGATAGAAGAATCCTTCACCACTTTACTTGCATCAGAAAGTTGTGAATCATTTGCCTCTTCTTTAATGTCAGGAACCATTGGTTGATTTGCCTCTTTAGTTGTGCCAGGCAGCAGAGAGCCATTTCCCTTCTCATTTGCAACTGAGACCCTTGAGTCACTAACCTGCATGTTTGCACTCAGTACACTTGAGTCACTAGCCACTGCACTTGCATCAGGGAGCTGTGAGTCATTTCCTTCTTTAGATCCATCAGGAAGTAGTAAGTCAGTTCCTCCTCTAACATTAGAAATCTTCATATCATTGACCTTATTTGTAGCAGTGCAGAGCTGTGAGTCCTCCAGCTTATCTTTTGTTGCACACAAAAATTCACATTTATTCCCCTCATCAATTGAATCAGGTCGTTGAGAATCATCAGCTCCTTTAGTTGTTGCATCAGAAACTTGTGAAACATTGACTTCACCAGTTGCATGGCAAGGTTGACAGTCATTAGACTCATTAATTGTTTCACAATGCAGAGAACCTTTAACATCATCAGTTTCATTGATATCATGTGGATCAGCAACCTTGTCAACCATGCTTTCTAACTCGAAATTATTACCCTCAAAAGCAACATCAGACAGCAGCAGGGGTTCCTTATCATCAGCCTGATGTAACTGTAGTCGATCAATCTCATTGTCCTCGTGACATAGTTGCAATGTATCAACCTCAATAACACCATACAACTGTGATTGATCATCCTCACTAGCTTCTTGATAATCCATCACATCATCCCTTTTCCTGCGTTTCCCAGTACTCTTCCTTCTCACCCTCTCCTTCCCTCTAATCCTTTTGCCAAGTTCAGTTGGTGGGAGCTGTGATGGTGTGGCTGGGCTTCCACCCTGGTCCCTCAAACAGTCCTGTGCAATAAACCTGATCTTAGAAATAGAGTCAAACTGTTGTGCATCCAAACCTTTTGTTGAGAATGCATCTGCCAAATAAGCAATTTCCCTTAAGCCAGAAATCTGCAAGAGCAAAACCTGTTAGAGGTGAATCACATGGATGTAACGTCGAAGAGTGCAAGCTAAAGCTTCAGCATCTCCTCACCGTTCGCTGGAACTCAGATGATAATGAGATGGGCCTTCCGACAACTTTCCGCGTGATCCTCAAGTACCACTGCATGTATGCACCTTCATCAGGAGTATCATCACACTCGACAATAGTGAGTCGGCGATCCAACCATTCACTAAGCTCTGACTCCATTTTCCCAGACAAGTCCACGCCACCGTCAACTCCCCGACTCTTCCTAACCCATCGCACAACATCTTCTGGTATTGGTTGAGACATGGCATACTGTCTTAAGCAGCGATCAGGGAGATGTCTCTCTGCTTTGTCAAAGCATATGAGCATTGTCTTTGATCTCCCCAAAATCAAGGTAGTTTTGATACTTTCAGGTATCACCCTGCTGTCCATGAATTTGTATGGAAGCCACTCCACCTGCTTAAGAGTGTGAACTGTGATTTCCCAGACAGTAAAGTGAAATAAATACTGAATAAAAAGAACTGATACATACATCAGTTGGCTTCAATGAGTCCAGTGCCTTGCGATAAAAAACTACATCACGATTTGTTGTTGGCCCACTTTGCTTACCCTTCCACCTAAGTACAAAAGGAAAATGATCGTGGATAGGGTCTCGATTGAGTTTTGGTCGGCCTATATTCAGATGAAAATAGCTCCAGCACTTGCAAAGGAACAAATTAAACAACACCAGAATTCTAATCAGCACCAAAGTAAATTTCTTATTAGATAAACCTCTCACAATCTCATCTTCTTCTAAAGGAAAAGAAGCCCAAACTCCTCAAAACAAGAAAAACTTTGACTGACAAACAAAACAGCATCATAAACTTACTAACCTGAAGCAGTGTTAAACAGCCACAGATAGTGCTTTGAGATTTAACACATGCATTGCCTAGTGCTCTATACAAGAAGGCTAATGCTGCAGCACCCCAAGCATATTTACCAGCTTCTTCAAAATTTTCAAGCAATGGAAGGTACATGACTGGAACCTTATTCCCAGTGGTCGTGGAAAATATTGTACTTCCTACAAGGTATAGAAGATAAGCACGTGTGCAGCGCTGAACCTCTTCTATTGGTGCATCCTCAGCACACTGTGAAAAGAACTCCTTCAACCAACTCAACTTTACCATTCCACCACTTGCATAGTTCGAATCTGGAGCTTTTCCTAGAAGCTTTTCACATACTAAGCTGCAAGTTGTATATGTAATTCCAATAACAGGTTTACCATCAATTGCAAGCCCCAGCAACAAAGCAACATCCTGAAGTGTGACCGTCATTTCACCAACAGTAAAGTGAAAAGTATTTGTTTCTCTCCTCCATCTCTCAACTAGTGCCGAAATTAGAGGATTATCTAAACTAATAGCTGGAATCTTCCTCAAGTAACCAAATCCAGCTTTCTCCACCAACTCAATCTGTTTTGCTGTTAGCTTCCATTCACCCAACTTTGACGTATGCTCATGGCATCTAAGTGCACCACGCTCCTAAAATTTATTACAAAAAATTCTTGTTACACAAATGCTTTTGGCGTTTGAATGATCAAATACCAAAATCATCATCTTTTGAAGGAAAAACATTCAGCCATAACTACAGTTTAAATAACAGGCATAGATTGAAATATTTCATCTGGCTTACAGCTATATAAGAACCTGACACCATAAGGGGTTTTCTCAGACCTTCAATGCAATTCCATCGTTTACGTAAATACATTGACAACATAAGCGGAGTTAGTTGAGTGTAAGAATCACCTGACCATCCCAAACAGCAGCTGAGACATGTTTGTCTTGATCGTAAAGCACAGAGGCATCAACGGGTCCAGGATTAGAGTCCATCCTCTAACAACTTGTGAAACCTGCCAAAATCATAAGTCCTGAAATTGCAAAAATGGTGATTGACAAGAGGAGGCAAATTGAAGTCCACGGCAAGAACAACTAAAGGCCATTACCATGAAGTTGTTAGTTTCACAAATCCTTAATAAGATCACCTACAAGTCATAAATGGAACTAAGTTTCCTGATTTATTGGAAACCAAATCCACTTCTTTGTCCCATTAAAAATACTAGCTTGATAGTCAACATCACTCTAAAATCTTGAAACTGAAATTTTCAACTATTCGTTATAGGTTATAATAATCAAAACCCAGCAAAATTATCTTAAAACTTTCACCAATTCCAAAAAATATATATATACACAAAACCCAAACCCAAACAGCAATATCACCAATTACAACATATATGACAAATCAAAAGACATTAAATCTGTAAACAGCGAGGGTTATTGATCGCCTCGCCGGGCAAACAGAAAGAACATAACGGAAAATGAGTTTGCAGAGTTGAGACGAATAATATCTATAGAAGTAATACGACGACGGAGAAGTGGAAAAAAAGGCAGGGAGAACAAGTTAAAGGTATGGCTAACCTGAGAAGAGAAATCTTAAAACGACGACGCCACCCCTGAACACAACACCCCAGCAAAAAAAACCCTCAAAACGACGGCTGAAGGGGAAGAATTGTGTAGTTCAATAAATAAATGGCATCGTCTTTTCTTTTTGCTAATTTTATCACAGTGCCTCCTTCAATGTTGTTGTGGGCCTAGGCCTTTTTTCTTGGGTAAATTGGGTCCTCCTTCCAAGTAGTCGGCCGAAACACATATGCCTATAGGTAGCGTATGCCTCTTTTTGTTGCTATAGGAGTGAGCATAAATCACGAGCTTGCCCAATTGAGATGAGTTATTGAAAAAGGAATTAAAAGATTCGATGGTTACTCCAAATCACAAAAAAATCTTTGATTTTTAAAATTAAAATAATAAGTATTTAAAACTAATCATCTCTAAACTGATTTGCACGTTGAGACTTCGGTGTTGTTTGATCTACAACTCCTCTCCAATCCTTAATATCACTCCTCTGTTTACACATTTGTTGAAATTATCGGTCTGCTACAGCTATTTCCAACTGTCCTTCTTTGCTACTTGCACTCCAGATCTTAGCTCTCATAACTAAACTAAAATCCTCTGATAATACTCATCAAGGATCCCGAAGGGTACACAGGAAAACTAATTGGCCAACTGGCTAAACCAAACTGGCGAAACAACTCGTTTGGACTAGACTATCAACTACACAAAGTTAAATTGGAAGTATGTATACCTTAAGTAAGTTCCAAGTATGATGGACGAGATAACAAAGCCTTCTTTAGCTCTCCTGGCTCACGAGTACAACTGTCATCTTTCCTTCTCGGAACCCTTACTTCTCTCACATACTCTTACTCGTCATTCCCCATTAAATAATCTAGTAGCAGCAAAAATTGTTTAAATGCAGTCCCCAGAATGTCATAGATTTTCTGATACACAAGATCCTCAAAAGAGGCGAGTGTAAAGCATACTCATCCTGCATCTAGGCAATTAGGAACATTGACTCAGGTCTTGAAGTTTTCATAAAGGAGAAGAGGCTTAAGGAAAAACACACAAACCAAACTTCATTTCTAAACTTTGAAATGTAATCAAACCGTGCTTACAACTAAAGGAAAACTTTGCTTTTATAGGAGAAGCGAAGGTTAGAAATGTAAATCTACATAAGACATAATTATGACAACTTTAGAAAAGAAAGCTAAAGTACAATGATGATTATTTTATCAAAGCTACTTTTTTAAAAGCAAACCTAACTTTTACAAAAAATCTAAAGGTAAACAGTACTTAGTTTGCAAAAGTCTAAAAGTAAATAGTGCGATGATAAGATGAAATCTTGAACAGTGATTTGTGGGACCATCTTTCATCAAAAGTTTTCAACGGTGGTTGCCTTAAAAGGTGTGCTGATATAGATGTCTTCAAAGTCTTTAGTGAAATGATTTTCTTGAAAGATGTGTTCCATTAGGATCCGAAGTATCCAATGAATTATTTGTCAAGAATTGATTCGTGCCATGATTGAAGATTGGAAGTAGAATCTAGATCATCAGAGCTATCAGTATCTTGTTGATGTGTTTTACGTTTTATACTGGGACTGAGCTCACATGTATGAAGGTAATGTACGAATTGGTTTAACTCATCTTCTTTAGGACTATAATGATCATCATTCGGGTTTTGAGCATCTTGAAAAGCTGAGTTAGATGGTTGTGAAGGTCCTGCAATGTCTGAGACTGTACCTTCTGTGTCATATTGAGGACTATTAGAATCAGGAATATCAACTTCTGGTGCTTCTAGTTCACCAGGAATAAATTCACCGGGATATGGTCCAATAGAAGTAGAAAGGACTAGTGTCTCTAAAAAGTGATTGATCTCCTTAAGAAAATCTCTCAGAGATTGAAGCACATTATCCTGATGTCATGGCCAATATAAAGATGTGTGATAAAATTGGACATGTTGTTCTGTGCAAAGAGCACCAATATGGGTTTCTCTATATGGACGATGAGAACGAAGAAGCAATGTGTAGATTGTCGTCTAGTTGAAGTGTCCATAGACGATGTTGTTAAATTATTAAAGAACATTTATGTTTCCATTGATCTCACGGTTGAAACCATTCCAAGAATGTCCATAGTAAAGAGCTTCCACTGTTAATGTCACAGAGATGTTGATACAACTGAAGTGGTGATATAGTGATAGCATAAGCATAAAGGGCAAAGAGTGCCCAAAGATACCATAATGTGTTTTCAGATACAAGATCTTGAAGGAAAGTCAATTAAGGTAGGGTGCTTTGAGATTGAACATGGTAGGATTTCCAAGAGAGTGATGTTCACTCAAAAACTGATGCAAGTAATAGAATGGACTAATACGAGCAAGTGAGGCAACTTCAGATACACTAGTAGGAATACTAGATATGGAAGGAAAAGACTTCTTTGTGAAAGCAAAGAGAGGTTGACTAGTCATCTTTTTTTATTTTTGTGACAAAATTGTGAAAAAAACAAAAGACTCTATGAAGCTACTAGGCCGAAGAAAAAAAGGATACTTATAGGGAGAAAAAGTATCTGGTGGCCATGGTGGATGTTGTCAGAGTAGTGTAGATAAAGCTGTAAGGTCAGCACCAGTCTGTAAGACACATTGTCCGTTATCAGGAATCTTTAACGGAGGAGGATCCTGACAGATTTGCTTTAGATGCTTGACAGCTTTTGTTTATTCCTTTTTCCTAGATGGTGGATTATTTTTCAAAATCTTGGATAAGCTTGAAGTATAAGCAGCCGCGTGTGGTATGAAATCTCAAATATAATTAACAATCCTAAGGAATTGTTGTATTTGCTTAACAGTGAGATGTTCATCTGGAAATTGCAACATTTCTTTTGCAATATGTGGACCTGGCTGGTAGAATCCCTCTTTGAATTGCATACCTAAGAATTCAATTCCTGTAATGTCAATAATGCTTTTCGAGGCCCAAAGCATAATGCCATACTGTTGAGTGAGATCCAAAAAAATTTTCAGAAGGGCCGTATGTTCCTCATGGGTCTTTGAGAATAGTAAGATGACATCAATATAAATCAGTGCACTATTGAGGATAGGCTCATAGATCTTTGTAATAGATTTCTGAAATAGTGATGGAGTGACTTTAAGTCCAAATGGCATAACAGTCCATTGGTACTATGCATTGGGAATGCAAAATGCAGTCTTATGTCGTTCTTCTGGGTGAGTACCCAATTGCCAAAATCCTGCTTTCAAATCAAACTTTGAAAAGATAACAGCTTCTTTAAGGAATAGTACTTGAGTACTTATTTTTGGTAAAGGAAACTTGTCATCCTGCAGGAAAACATTCAGAGTTTATAGTCAATGACTAATCTCTTTTTTCCACATTTCTTCTATGAAAGTTTATTGATATAGAACGCTTGACAAGCCCAATCTGACTTTGTGGTCTCGATAAGTCCTTGCTTTAAAAGGATTGCACACTCATCTAGTGCGAGCTTTAGATCATCAGGGTTAATTCCTGGATGTGTGGCTTTTGTAGCATTGATATCCTCATTCTTTTTTAAAGGTAGACTTATGAAAAAAGTCAGCATTCTTGCATAGAGGATATGGGTGAGTAAACTGTGTATAAGATTCAGGATAGTATTCCAACAGTTTATCTTAAAGTGTAGTATAATGTGCAGGAACTTGGGTTAGTTCAAACACATTTTTGATGTTAGTGTATGGACTGAATAGTGATCAATACCTAAGGCCTATGGGTAGGATCTACAAAGGTGATGCTTTACTGTATGTATCCATACCAATCAGAATATCTGGGCCTGGTAGATTGCTTCCAAGAACTTTAGTCTAAACTGTATACTGAGGAAAGAAGCGAATGTCGATTCGTCTTCTTGTCATCAACCCAATCTTAAAAGAATTACCATCAGCAACAATAAAATATTATTCATGAGAAGTCCATGTGTCAGATGATAATATATTGGGTTTCATGATCGTATGACTGGATCTAGTATCCATAAATTCAATAGTCTTGATGGGCTTATCATATTTGTCCTATTGAAAGAGTGGGATCTGGGCTTAAGGTCGTTGAACTAGTGTACGATCTATTTTCATGCAAATCTGCTGTAACATTTATAATGAATCATCATCTGTAGAGGCAGATGAAAGAAATGATTCTTCTTCAAATGTAGATACAGAGATAGCAAACTTGGTATCTTTGTCCTCTTGAGATTGCTCCTCAATTAATTCCTCAAAGTTATTGTCAGAATGAATTGGCATAATAGATTTGAGTTGTTTCAATAACTTAAGATCTTTCTTTGTTTTGTGAGGACATTTATTTGCAAAGTGTCCATGCTGTCCACAGAGAAAATATCAAGTAGGTTTCTGTCGATGTGAGGACTTTTTGAAGAACCAAATAAATCTTCTTTATGTGCCGCCATCTTCCTTTCATAGGATTTCTTGCAAGGCTTATAGCCTTCTTTCTTCCTGTAGATCTTTCTCCTAGGGTAGACTTGATGAAGATGAGCTTTCTTCTCACTATGACACTCATAAGTCTTTTTATCTTTTCATTTGATCTAGAGATAAGGCTTTTTACAAGCTTATTTGAGAACTGGATCGCCTTTAATGATATTCTTGAACAAGGTATGTTGATCACATAACTTATCAAGAGAAGCTAAAGCAAGCTGATAGATTTCTCCAAGAGATATTGTTGACATGTGTCTTTGTAGAGAAACTACAATCCTTTTTAGTTCTGGTTGTAGTTCATCTGGAAGGGATGATATAAAATTATAGCGAAAATTAACATCATTTCATCCATTCAAGAGATAATACCTTTCCGTCATGCGTTGGTAATGCTTCTGGATATCACGCTTATTAAGAGAACAACATTTCATATTGAAGTATTCCTGACAGATTTGTCAATGAGCTGAAAATCACCAATGAATTCTTTGTGAATTTTGCCAAGTAGTGCTCTAGCTACAATGACTTGAATGTAGTAAAGGCGTTGATAATCATTAATACTTTGCCACCATTCTTACGAAGTACTAGTGAAATGGGATGTGAATTCATATAAAATATCTAACAAATGATAATTAGGTCTAGTCATTTGAAGATCAATCCATGCGTCGAATTTATGTATTATATCCCTCCATTTCTTCGGGGGAAGATCATCGAATGTAAACCAAGGTCTTGAAGTAGGTTTGGTTGTAGCCTGTGCAGCTGGATGAGCTGGTATTGCTTGTGGTGCCGGTTCAAGTCTGAAAGGTTTAGTACCTATGAATTTTACTTACTAATTTCAGGTTCAACTTCAGTATATTGAGGCATAGTCATCAGAACATTAGATAACTTTGAAAGGTCAACAAATTGTGCTGAAGAATCAGTTGATGGTTCTGAAATGGGTTTAGATGATGACTCAAAAAGTAACTCAGATGGTGTTGCAGAAACTTTAGATGTTTGAAGAGACGCGTCAGAACTAGCTTTTGTATTATCTGACTGAGAACCTAAATCTTCTGCAAGAGATTTAGAAGACAAAGTTGCAAGTCTTTACCTATTGGAAATTAGCTTTACTTGCAGGATAATGGAGTTTCCTACCTTTTAAATCTACACGGGAGCTACTGCTGTAGCATCTCTTGCTCCCCATTAAGCTTCCAATCCTTCAAATGCTAACTCCTCTTGCATAAGAAAAACTTGGGTGCAGGTAGCTAGTGATAACATCCCAGATGCTTAACTTAGCTACTTTCCAACAAGCAGATTAGTTGATCAGGAAATGGTTACCTCCTATTGAAGTTCTCAAGGAAGGAGCAAAATAGGGTGCTCTAAACGTATAGGATTCTTGTTTGGCAAGAGGAATGCTTTCCTTGTGATGAAGTATTAGGCAACAACAAACTTAAAACAATACGGACTGATGGATGTTATGATAAACAGTGATGACAGCTTCTTCTTTAAGTTCACAAACAAGGAGGTACATTCAGAGCAAACCCATTATGTGGTAATTCTGGAAGCCTTGAATGAAAATGAAAGAAATCAAACAGGAAAATATTCCTTTATGGATCAATATTCATGAAGTTCCTTTA
Source organism: Erythroxylum roigii (assembly GCA_027576455.1). Taxonomy (NCBI): domain Eukaryota; kingdom Viridiplantae; phylum Streptophyta; class Magnoliopsida; order Malpighiales; family Erythroxylaceae; genus Erythroxylum; species Erythroxylum roigii. The sequence continues at coordinate 7,994,076 of JANZXV010000009.1, forward strand.
GAATACTGGATAACCAAAGGTTTCAGCTATCTTGTCAGCTTCATTAGATAACCAATATTCATGGATCAAGCCACAGCTAAGGTATCTAGAATCAATTCTGTTAGATTCTGTGTTGTAGTCAACAATGTGACTTTCCTACACAATACCATACCCACTGTTTGATTTAATGAGAAATTAGAAATCATGGAAGACAGTTTACATGTCTCTTATGCATGGAAACTAGAAAATGTTAGTACTGGAAAAAGATGGACTCCTATTAGAAAAAGATCCAAAACAGGTTGGTTTGATGAACTTGAAAAGATGAATGAACATGAGGCTATTGATTCCAATATTGTGGGGGAGTAGGCAACAAAGATTACCAATTCAGCAGAAAAAGAGATACTAGACATTCCAACAGCTACTGAACCAATAGAAATTTCATCAAACACTAAAGACATGAATACATGAACAACAGATCCAGTCACGCCAAAGATGGAGATGTCAAAACTACTAATAGAAGCTTAGGTGAATGAATATCAAACTTCTAGAAAGGATTTTGAAACATTACAATGGATAAAATCAATACTTTCAGGATTACAAAATACTAAGATCCTGCCATTTTAATGATTTTTATAGTTAGTTAGTAAAGACCATCCATTTTGAGTGAAGCTAACCTTTGAGCTTTTTCTTTCCTTCACCTTTGTTTCCAAACATTCATAAATAAAAGATTTAATAGAGTGAATATATTAAATTGAGTCATCTTAAATTTTAGGGTAAGAGGGATATTATTTGTTTAGTGAAATGCCATTTTTGACTTTCCTCTTATTAGGTCTTCTTACGAAGTTAGCAAAAGGTATTTCATAGTGGTCATTTCCTATATAAGTTGTCTACTGAATTTCCTCTCTTTATAAAGTGTTATTAATAGGGTCTTTGACATTTCCATCACTGTAATTCTTAGCCTCATTTTGAATTATAGTGATGGTATATTCATCTGTCTTTTGACTTTTAGAGTTAATCACCTCATTATAGTTGTCAATTTTTGTGACATCTATCTCTTTATTGCTAAGATTATTGGGTCATTCCTCTATCCCGCTTTCTGTTACATAATCTACTTCAATGATATTTTCCAACTTGGGAAGAGGGGTCTATTCCCCATTTCTTTGCTCATCCTCAGAAGGGGAGTTAGCATTTTCATTTAGAGTTCCCTCTAACTCATCATGTATACCTTTTTCAAATATTCTTCCTGTAGGTCACCACTAAAAGGTTCCATTAACTTGGGGCTTCCATTGATAAGTGATACTAATTATGGTTTCATCCAATTCCCCCTTGGTGTCCAGCCTTTTGAGCCTTAAGGTTTTAGGTAAGACCTTATTCACTGTAATTTCCATACAAATTTTAGCAAAGCCAATCCTTCCAACTTCAGTTGTATTCATCCATGAAGAGTGGCTTTCCTATTGATTGCATGATAACTAAGACCCATCATGCTCTAATATTCCAAATGAATATTATGTAATTGAGTCAATATATGTAAGTGTTAGTCGTGCACAAGGCGCCTTGTAGGTTGTACAAGTCGCCTTGTACGCTTTCAGCCCCGACAAGTCGCCTTGTACAAGCGACAAGTCGACTTGTTCATGCACGGGACTGATTAATTGTGCCCTAAAGGCAATCCCCTTTAGCGCGTTTTATTCATAGTTGTGTGACAACGTAATGAATAAATAAAGTAAAGGCATAATTCATTAATTTGATATTCATGAACA
>JANZXV010000009.1:8007656-8018561 GCA_027576455.1 Erythroxylum roigii
TCTTCATACCGACACCTGGATCCTGGGTTTCGGGAAGTCCCGGTAACAAAAATTTTTGTTTTCCGCACCTGGTACATATGATGTACCTCCCGGGATTTTCCTACAATATAGGTATAGTTTTAAACTTATTTTATCTAATTTATACCTGGCTTTCATTGTTGAAGTATGATGTATTTCCCACTACAATGCTAAGGGCCTTGATCTATTGCTTTCTTGGATAAATATTTTGAGCTAAAGCTGAATACAAAGAAATCCTCTTAATTAATTAAGGTATTCACCAAACACAATCATACCATCTTGATTCTACCCAATTTTTATCTACAGCAGAAGTGGTTCACTTTTCCAACCATTTTACTATTCTGGGGCAGGTTCTAGCTCTAAGCACATCAATAAGAGGGGAGATGACACTTTCTTATGAGCCATCCTGTGGAGGAATAAAAGAGATCTTGGCGTTAGGAGTTTTATCACTTATAACTTGGGACCATGTCCTTTATAAGTGACTATTGGTGAGCATTGAGATCTGAGTTGAGGTTAGCATGATATTGTATGGATTTTTTCAGGTTGGTTGGTAAGGATGGAGTGATGGTGGTGTTGGTCGGATAGTAAGGAATATAATGGAGTTTGGTGTTGGAGAATGGAGGCAGAAGCTTAGAAGGAGAAGGAATATCATGGTGTTATTTTAGGGATAACAATTCCTAGATAGGTAAAAAGCAGTGTGGCAAAGAAAGATGTCTAAAAGTTCGTTGCTAAAAATGGAAAGAACGAGATGTGGGAGATGTTAAAGACAAGACCAAAGACAAAAATGCCTTAAGGAAAGCATCCATAAAAATGCATACGGAATTAAGTAGGGAGAAGATCAATAGGGAGAGAAGAAGGTTGGTAGAAGGAAGCATAGCAGCATGCAAGAAATGCAAGGAACAGAGAAAGTGTAAAGGAAGACATTGTTGCAAAGGCAAATGAAGAAGAAGACGATAAAAAATGAACAACAGAAACTTCACTAGTCGTTAAAAATTAAATACTATATGCTGCGTTTAAATAAGGTCCGTATTTGTAAACATACACCTGAACTACATAAGTGTATATCAGTTGTATTTAAGCTGAATTGTAACGGCTATGTCAGTATGTTATAACATAATGAAATGTTGTTTTCCCTCTCTCTCTCGCTCTCTCTCTCGAGATTCTGTGTATCTTTCCTTTCTTCTCTTGTTTTCTCAAGTTGTACCTACATTCTAAACCAAATACGCGTTCTCTTCTGTATCTAGCTTATTCTTTCAATAATTTGGTATCAGAGCATTCGAATCTAGGAGACAACCATGGTTGAGGGCACAAGAAGTGCAGAACTACGTAAAATGGAGGATAATCTGAAGGGGATGATGGAGATAATGTTTTTGGAATCACAGGATAGGAGTGAACAAATGTTTTCAGAGATGCAAAATAGAACTGAAAAGGTGGAAAAATAAATGTTGGAATTAAGAAATATGATTCTACAAACATTAGAAAAAAAAAGGAGACGTTGGAGCAGTAAACCCGACATCTCATAGTAACTTTGAGAGACTGATGGAAGAAGAAAGGGTGATGCCGACAAGGATGAATCGAATTGAATTTCCATCGTTTGACAATGAGAATGTCAAGCTATGGCTCTATTATTGTGAACAATATTTTTCTCTGGATCAAACTCCAGAGAGAACGAAGGTGAGTGTTGTTGTTCTACATATGGATGAGCGGGCGCAAGAATGGTATCGACTATACATCAGAAACTGTAACAAGATGGAGATAACTGATTGGGATGAATTCACCAAGGCACTTAAACAACGCTTCGATGCAGAAATTTTCGATGACCCAATAGGCAATTTTTAGGATTTAAAACAGGATGGAACAGTATTGGAGTATTACGCAATGTTTGATCACCATTCCAGCTGGCTATCTTTACCAGAAGAATACTCAGTCGGGTTCTTTATTAAAGGACTCCGACCAGAAATTGGTGTGACGGTGAAGCTACATGAACCAAACTCCTTGCACCAGGCATATACGCTAGCCTGGAAGCAAGAAGCCATACTGACATCTGCAAACAATACTCTGTTGAATCAAAACAACGCCACAAAGAACATGAATACTAGTGGTCATTCTAACTTCGATTCAAAAGGGCAACAGACCACTAACATAGCAAGGAACTCAAGTTTGGAGGGATTGTTGCCGACCCCAATGACAACATCATGATGCTCTTCTTCGGTAAGACCTTTTAAACCACAAAGGAAAATTAGCAGTGGAGATTTTGATGAGAAGAGAGCAAAGGAGCTTTGTTTCTGGTGTGATGAGAAATACACATTAGGTCACAAATGTAAGAAGAGGAAATTACAATTTTATGGATTTATGGAGAGTACGGTAGTGCAAAAAACCCACCTGAACTAGAAGAGGAAGAGTTGGAGGGAAGCCCAGAAGAAAACGATGGCCCTATAGATTCCATGCAAGCTATGTTGGGATATTCAGGGAATATGGAGTTCAAATAGATGAGAGTGGTAGGCTTGTATCAGAGACGACAAATCTACATTCTAATCGATAATGGCAATACACATAATTTTATAGATTTATCAGTCATTAAAAAAGGAGGGTGCAACAAACAGGAGATAGAACCAATATCTATAACTATATGTGGTGGCTTACAATTGAAATGCCATCAACATTGTAGGAATTTTGCATGGATGATGCAAGGGGCTTAGTTTACCATAGACGCATTGGTTCTGTCATTGGGGGGTTGTGACGTTGTTCTAAGAACGCAATGATTGATTGGGTTAAATGACATGCTGTGTAACTTTAAAGGGTGGACGATGATGTTTCAATGGGAAGGAAGGGTGATAACTCTTAACGGAAATCCAAAAGAGAAGTCCTGTATTCTCTCAACTAAGGGATTCCAAAACTCTTGTGCATACCAGTAGACGGACAGCTGTTCATGTTACAACTAACAACACCTATTGAGTTTCAATTATAACAAATTGAAGGATGAACAATAGAGCGCATTTGATGAAATCAATGCAATCTTGTCAAAGTACGCAGAGATTTTCCAGGAACCTATTCAACTTCCGTCGGACTGCAAACAAAACCACCAGATTGTTCTTAAGGAAGGGGTTGAAACAATTAAATTGCGACCATACCGGTACTCTAGAGTATAGAAGGATGTGATAGAATAGACAGTGAGGGACCTCATGAAACAGGGGTTCATTTGACACAGTTACGGACCCTACGCATCGCCCATCATTTTGGTAAAGAAGAATGATGATACATGGCGTATGTACGTGGACTACCCGGGACTTAACAAATACACGGTAAAAGACAAATTTGATTGAGGAACTATTGGATGAGCTATATGGGGCAAGCTGGTTCACCAAGTTGGACCTGCGCTCAGGGTGTTATCAAATCTGGATGCAGCCAGAGGATATTCCTAAAATAGTGTTCAGAACACACGAGGGTCACTATGAGTTTTTGGTCATGCCATTCAGCTTGACAAACACTCCTTCAACATTTCAGAGATTGATGAACGAATTATTCAAGCCATTTTTTCGTCATTTACTGTTTTTTTACGATATACTCATTTATAGCCCATCTCTATACCAATATGTTGAACACATCTCGATAGCCATGCAGATGTTGAAAGACAATCAGTTGTTCTTGAAAAGAAGTAAATGTATTTTTGGGGCACATCAAATTGAGTATCTGGGATATACAATCTCAGAAGAAGGAGTCACAACAGACAGTTAGAAGGTTAAAATGATAGAAGAGTGGTCAGAACCTAAGGGAATTACGGAATTAAGGGGTTTTTTGGGTGTTACGGGATATTATCGACAGTTTATTAAAGGATACAGATTAATAGACAAGCCACTGATTGATTTATTGAAGAAGGAATGGATAGCTAATTGGAATTGGCAACAAGAAGAGAGAATTTCTTTTGAAACATTGAAAAAGGAAATTACATCGGCACTGGTGTTAGTCTTGTCGGATTTTTCTAAACCTTTTGTGGTGGAGGCCGATGCAAGTGGTCAAGGGATAGGTGCTATCTTGTAGCAAAAAGGTCACCCGATTATCTTTCTCAATAATTCGTTGGCTAAAAGATATCATAGATTATCCACTTACGAGAAAGAATTTCTGGCGGTAATCAAAGTCATTTGGTATTGGCACCATTATTTGAGTTACAAACATTTCATTGTTAAAATAGACCATCGTAGTCTTAAATATTTATTAGAGCAACGATTATCAACTCCACTCCAACAGTCGTGGCTTCTAAAACTCCTTGGCTATGACTTCGAAGTACAGTATCGGAGTGGAAAGGAGAATGTTGCCGCAGACGTCCTCTCTCAAATAACCAGTACAAAAATGTTGATGTTCACAATATCACAAGTCCAGAGAGAGTTATTAGATGCAATTAAGAAGAGTTGGGAGGAGGACCAAACAACTAGGGAAATTACTAAACAGTTGGAATCGGGACATATGAAAGTAGGGGTATATGAATGGAAGGAGGGTCTATTGAGATGGAAGGGGGGAGCTAACCAATCTCTTGGACAACAGATTATTGCCATCAGTCATGACAACGCTATGGGGGACATGCAGGTGCAATGGCAACGACGAAGAAATTATAAAACATATTCTTATAGAAGGGGATGGCTCAGAACGTGAGAAATTATGTTCAGGCATGCATAATTTGTCAGAGGAACAAACAAGATAGTTCAGCATACCCAAGTTTACTGCAGCCTATCAAAATACCAGAGGGTAGTTGGAGAGAAGTTAGCGTCGACTTCATTGAAAGACTTCCTCGATCCAAAGGGAAGACTGTCATTTTCGTGTGGTGGATAGGTTCATGAAATACTCTCATTTCATTATGGTTAAACACCAATATTCTGCTTGTGACATAGAAGAATTATTCCTCAACAACGTGTTTAAACTACATGGAATGCCAGAGTCCATCATCAGTGGTCGAGACCTCGTAATTTTGAGCAAATTTTGGTATGTTGCTTCGATTGTAGGGTGTTCGATTGAAGCACTTCACCACTTATCATCCTTAGACTGATGGCCTTGCAGAAGCGGTGAACAAAATTCTGGAGACCTATCTCTAATGTTTCTGTGGTGAAGAGCCCAAGCGATGGAGTGAGTGGATGGCATTGGTTGAATGGTGGTGTAACACGACATACCAATCATCCATCAATTTGACACCATTTGAAGTTTTATACGGCTAGTCACCACCGATTTATACACCTTACATAGCGGGAGATTCAAAGATGGTAGAAGTGGATCAGGTTCTGTAAAATAGAGAAGTAAGGACTAAGGTGACAAAATTCCACTTGCAGAGAGCTCAAAATAGGATGAAGCAATATGCAGATTCTAAACGATCCAAAAGGGAGTTTCAAGTTGGCGACTTGGTGGTACTGAAGTTACAACTGTATAAGCAGCATTTGCTACAGAGAAGAAGTAACCAGAAATTGTCGCCGCTTTATTATGGACCATATACGGTAATACAACGCATTGGTAAGGTGGTGTATAAACTAGAGTTGCTTTCAGAATTGCAGATTCACCTTGTGTTTCACGTATCACAGTTGAAGAAAGTTAACATGGAGCAAGGCAGCACATCTTCGACATTACCTGAGTTTATCATTCCAATCAAACGAACACCAATAGTGGTATTGGGAAGACACATGACTAAGAGAAATAATCTCGCAATAACTCAGTGGCTAATTCAATGGTCAGACGGAGATGACACCAACGCGACGTGGGAATATCTCTTTGATCTTCAAAAACACTTTCAAGAAGTCAATTTGGTTGACAGAGATGTTAAGGGGAAGGGAATTGTTGCAGAGGCAAATGAAGAAGAAGACGATGAAGAAATGAACATCGGAAACTTCACTAGTCGTTAAAAATTAAATACTATACACTACATTTAAATAAGGTCCATCGTTGTAGACATATGCCCGAACTACAGAACCGTATATCAATTGTATTTAACCTGAATTGTAATAGATATGTCAGTATGTTATAACAGAATGAAATGTTGTTTTCTTTTTATCTCTCTCACTCGGGATTCTGTGTACCTTTCCTTTCTTCTCGTGTTTTCTTGAGTTGTACCTACATTCTAAATTGAATACACATTCTCTTCTGTATTTAGTTTATTCTTTCAACATACATCCACCACCTAGCTTCATAAAGTGTGAACAAATGACGGGTAGAGAGGAGGTTTTTCTCTCTCTAAGAACTTCTTTTTAATGAAGCTTACTTTGATCTCTTCTTTTATTCTTCAAACTTGCAACAAGAAATTGTTATTAATGGTAAGTTTATTGCTAATTTAAAAGTACAAACTTGTCAATTTAGACTTTAAGATTTAATAGGAATTCGATGTAATCATGTTATGGCTTGTATATCATATTAGAAGGAGGATATTGATACTTATGTCAATCGATACTACAAGTATGAATGTCATTTGAAAAGTTATCAATATGTTATGGCATATATCATTAGTCCAAATTTTGGACAAATATTGAAAATATACAACCAATATTACCTCAATTGATCAAGAAGATGCTTGGAAGACCCAAAAAGACTTTAAAAAGGGATAAGACTAAAGAAAATCCAAACAAATTAAGCAAAGTTGGAGTAGTTATTAGATGTCGTCATTATTATGAAGTTGATCACAACATAAAATAGTACAAAAATAAGGATGAACCTTAGACGTAACCTAAAATTGTTAAGGTGATTGTTAATTTTTTGGTTTCTCTTTATTTCAAAAGCTGATTAAATGTCATTTTGTTCATCATAAAGTGTACATACATGTACACTACAATGAAAAAGACGAAGGCCATTAAAAAATGAAGTCTTTTCATCCAATATTAGTAGCTGTCCAGTTCAAAGACCCACACAATAAGTATTTATAGACCCAAATACTACATCTTTAATCTTAAAAAGGGAGAAGTGGGTGGTTAATGAATATTCATATTTAATTTCAAGTAATTCTCTCCAAATTATTTAAAAGCATAATTACTTATGTTTTTACAGGAAGCTAGATAAGGAGTAACATTTAGGGAAGTTAATGGGAACATTTAATTTAATGTTTCTCACTTAAATAAATCTTTACACTACTTATATGTAATTATATTATATGCTCTGATATTATGTCTTTTGTTTTTTATGCTTCATAAATGGGTGGAAGTCAATGTCAAAGTTCCCAAACTTCCAAACAATAATACAATTACAACTCAAGCTTCACAAAATACAACTAGCAATATAACTCAAACCAAGAGGAGGATCAAATTGAGGGTTAAAAGATTTGTTCCAAGAAAATATCAAGTTGTTGATGGTGAATCAAGTGCACATTAAATCATTTGTTGATGAATTTAGACATTATGTTTGTTATGAATTGACTGAGAATTTGGACAACCAAGTTATGCTTACATATATTAGTTGTAATTGGTTTGAGAAGTAAGACATTGGTATTAGTTATACTTTGATTGAAAATTTTAAGCATTGTAGTAGTTATATTTTGGTTCACAATGTTATATGTATTTTGTTTGCAATATTTGTTCTATAACATCATTTGAAATGCTTTTGAATTCCCATCATTGTCAGTCTGGAGCATGTGTTTTACTTACTAAATATTGAAACTTCATCTTGGTCACTTCTCATTATCTTTCTTCTTCAGCTTTAACCAATTTTCTTTTTTAATTAATATGTTATTCCTTTCTTTTTCATAAAATATGATTTTGAAGGATTTTTTTTACAATTTTATAAATTTAAAAAATATTCAAAACAATACCCAATATTAACACCTAAACTAAATCCAATACCATGTTATTCATAACATTAAATATCAGAATTTTTGTCGGCCACATTCTAAATGCTCATCCATATAGGATGAAACTAGAGCTCATCCATCCATCCATCCTTCGGTACATATGTCTGATGACGATGTTAAGAGTCAATGCATGGTTGCAGGTACCTCAAAATGTTTGCGTGATTCCAGGGCATTCTTGGTAGCTTCCATAACTAATTGCCTGTTGACATAGTGTTGACGACAGACGGGCATGTAAATATCAGCCCCACCAATCAATTGTATCTGAGTCTCTACTATTTTCCTCAAGGTAAAAAAGGCTTTCTTGCCGCAGAGTTCGCATCTGGCCGTCAACTTGGTCACAGTGTCTGCCAGAGGAATTATGTCAAGCACCGACCCAAAGCTCTTCCTGTCAATTACATCAGAGAGTCAGGGTGACAAAAATAGCGAAAAAAAAAACACAACATTTGGAAAGCTAAATGACCAGCACCTCAAGTAATCTCCGTCGAGACCTGCTATAATTACAGTTTTCCCATCATGATCAGCAGCCTTGCAGCAAAACTCATAAAGATCGTCAAAGAATTGGGCTTCATCAATACCAATCACATCAACCTGCCAATATAGGCAATGAGAAGACAACACCCATCAAATTAGTAGAAACTAAAAAGTATACCTTTCGATAAGCATCATCTCCAAGCTTTTGTCTCAAGGAGGCGAGATTAGGCAAAGCCCAACAGGGAAACTTCGAGCCATCATGTGTCACCACATGATCTACTGCGTATCTTGTATCCTTGCTGGATTTCACCATTGCCACATTTCTGCACATCAGTTTCACATCTTATCAGAAACAAGCTTATCAAGCAAAAACAAAAACAAAACAACCCCACTAGTCTCGAATTACCGGACCACAAATTTAAAACAAGAAAAAAAAAAGGCCACTAATTTCATGATAGTAAAAACAGACCTTCCCTTGACGCCTTCAGCATTGACCCGACGGAGGAGAGCAGTGGTTTTCCCAGCGAACATGGGACCAACAATTACATGGACCTCGCCGGAAGCACGCTGGAACGGTCCCGACAGATCAATAGAAGGGAATGAAATGGAAGACTTAATAGCAGCCATCGGAGGTTAGGGGGGAGCAAAAGCTAGGGTTGTGAGAGATTGGAAAGGATGGAGTGAAATTGAGGAAGAGACTAATTTCACGTTTTACATAAATAGAGTCGAGCGTCTGTTGGGTTCGAAGATTTGAAAGTATTGTTTGGGAAATGGAGGGAAAGGGATTCGGAATTTTAGGACATTTGACTTGCGAGGGAAATTTGAAGTTGTATTTGATTATTGCAAAGCTTTTCCCGTAAGCTTTCTTGTACCGCAAGAGTTCCACTTCTGTACGGTAAGTTGTATTGTACCAGATGTCTGCTATTCGTAGCTTCCTGATTGTTGCGCAGGCACTTTAAACGGAAAGAAAACGCCGCTGGATTCATGTTTTGCAGAATTCATCGGACATAACCATCCTTTCAATTTATACTTTTTTTTTTCTAAATCAATTAAAAAAAAGGTTTAAAGTTTAAAATTTTAATTAATATTTAATAGTTATAAAATTGATATATAATAAATAAAAATAAGAATAAAGAAAAATAAAATATTTTATTGAAATAAAAATATACCAATATCTATTATTATATAATAAATTAATAATATATCTAATCTAATAATTCAAACTAAATATGAATTTAACAAAATTTAAAATAACATACTAATTTATTAATTAATAATTTTTTAACTTATTAAATATGCTTCTTTAAAATATAAATATCTCTCCTTAAAACACTCTTAAATTATCTTAAACAAAATTTTTATCTATACTAAATTGTAGGGGCATCAATTGGACCTGAGACCTCGAGTCCAGTTTTTGGGCCCGATCGAGTCTCAAGTGGAGTCCAGGCATGACTTAGCATTAATTGGACCTGAGGCCTCGAGTCCAGGTCTGGCTTAACTTAGGGCTCGACCATTTTAAGCAAAATGACTTTTGCACCTTTAATTTTAAAAAATTGGACAGGTCCAATTGAACTGGGCTTACGCTTGGGCTCAAGCTGACTCTGCCCTAGTCAAGCTTGGGCTCAAGCTCGGGCTCGGGCCACTACCTTAGGTCAATCAGGCCTCGAGCCGAGCCTAGGTAGGCCATTGTCATCCACACTGTAAATTACTAATTAATAAAATATGCACATCCTTTAAATGTACTCCTTTAAAATTTAAATATCACTTCTTAAAATATTCTAAAATTTTCTTTAAAAACTTTTCTTATCTGTACTAAATTAATAATTAGTGATTTTTTAGTATTCTTTTTTAAATATACTTTTTAAAAATTTTAATAAAATTTTGTTTTATTTTGATCCACAAATACTAATATTCTTAATATCCCAAAATAATTTAAAATTATATCTTCTGCTCATTTTTAAGTTTTAGTATTTATTTTAAATATGATTTAAAATATAGCATAATAAATTCTACAAAATAATTGCAATTTATTAAAACTCATTTTCTATTCTTACATTTATGAATGTACCTTTCACGTCTCTCAGTCCTAAGCTATGAGTCCCGCCGCTTCAAGTTCCATTAAAGTATTCAATAAAAAATGTTCAATCTTTTATTATTAGCAAAGAATTAAGAGATGGCTCTTCTCTCCTTTGAAACCTTGGTGTTTCAGGCGTTTGATTTATAGCGAATAATAAGAATAGGAATAGGAATGAATATAGTGAGGAATGAGAATAGATATAATTATTATAATTATAATGGTTGGTTAAGATGAAAGAATGATTGTCATTACCATTGTGGTTGGTTTATTAAAAATGTTAAAAAATTTAATTATATTTTAATTAACATTTTAATTAATTAATTTTATTTAATTATATTTTAATTAATCATGTAATTAATTATATTTTAATTAACTAATTAGACTTTAATTAATTAATTAATAATATTTTATGTTGATTAATTATTTTAATTAATTAATTAATTAATTAGATTTTATCTTAATTAATTTAATTTGTTTTATTTAATTAATTATAATATCTTAATTAATTTAATTTATTGTAATTAAATATTTA